>JAFFST010047628.1:89713-97859 GCA_022414735.1 Noturus placidus
CGAGAGAGAGAGCGAGAGAGAGAGCGAGAGAGAGAGAGAGAGAGAGAGAGAGAGCGAGAGAGGGGGAGAGAGAGAGGGGAAGAGAGAGAGGGGAAGAGAGAGAGGGAGCGAGAGAGAAAGAGGGAGAGAGGGAGCGAGAGAGAGGGAGAGAGAGCGAGAGAGAGGGAGCGAGAGGGAGAGAGAGAGCGAGAGAGCGAGAAATACTCTCTATTAACATCAGAAACTGAAGGAAAACAGTGATTAAGGCTGTCCCTTTGAATAATGTGCATGATGAAATGAGTTGGGGTTGGAGAAGACATTTTAACAGCATTAGAAATGAGGTGATTAGACCAGAGATGGATGAAGCCATCAGGACCACTGGGAACAGGAGAAGCAATATTCTCTCCTTCTCTCCAAAATGTGTGCGCACTCACACACATGAACTTTAACAGAGACATACAAATATCGTGTGCTTGAGAAGGGAACAAGTTTCATTCCTCGTTGATTTTTTTTTTTAACATCTTAAGAGTTAAAAATCTTTCTCGATGAACAGGTGCGTATATAGAAAAGGGAGTGGAGCAGTTAGGGTAAGCAGTAGGGCTGAAGGCGTGGTCCTGTCTCCTGGGAGTGGCAGAGAGGGAGGAGAAAAGGAAGAAAGAGGGGACATGGTGCTAGGGCCAGCACTTAACCAAGCGGCAGATCAATGGCACATTTACTCCAGCATGACTAATCGATAGCCAGTGTGTTTGGCTACGTGGGAGCAGGGAGAAAGCAATAATGCCCTGAAATACATATCCCACGGATCACTTTCACACAGAGATGTCCCGAAACCCAAAAGTAATGCCAAGCGTGTATACTTTATACGCTGATATTATACTTGGTCATTTATTTATTAAGGAAAATCATGCAATATTACACATATCTGTGAGTGGCAAAAGTATAGGAACCTCTAGGATTAGCAGTTTCATTTGAAGATGAAATTAGAGTCGGATGTTTTCAATCAATGCGATGACAATCAGGTGCGAGTGATCGCCCAGTTTAATTGAAAGAACAAGGACCTATCAGAGTCTGATCTTCACAACACAAGTTTATGGAAGTGCATCATGGCACGATTTCTGAGGACCTCAGAAAAAGTGTTTGTTGATGCTCATCGGGCTGGAAATGGTTACAAATGGTTACAGGGCGGCTGTGTCTCAGTCGGTAGAGCGGGTTGTCCACTAATCGTAGGGTTGGCGGTTCGAATCCCGGCCCGGGTGATCCCATGCCGAAGTGTCCTTGGGCAAGACACTGAACCCTAGGTTGCCCCCGATGGCAAGCTAGCACCTTGCATGCAGCTCTGCTACCATTGGTGTGTGAGTGTGCTCTCAGTTGTAAGTCGCTTTGGATAAAAGCGTCTTTTTAAATTAATAAATGTAAATGTACAAAACTACCTCTAAAGAGTTTGGACTCTACAAATCCACAAGTCAGACCGATTGTATTGTGTACAAATGGAGGACATTCAAAACCACTGCTACCTTCCTCAGGAGTGGAGACCAACAAAGATCACTCCAAGAGCAAAGAAGTGTAATAGTGCGCAAGGTCACAGATGAAACCAGGGTAACTTCTAAGCAACTAAAGGCCTGTTAATATTCATGAGTCCACCGTCAGTACAACACTGAATAACAAACGGTTTGCATTGCTGGGTTGCCAGGAGAAAGCCATCATGGTTTGGGCCTGTTTTGTTGAATCTCTTTTATTTAACTGGGTTCTCTTTATCTACCTTTAGGACTTGTGTGAAAATCGGATGATGTTTTAGGTCATATTTATGCTGAAATGCAGAAAAGGTTTTTTTTTTTTTTTCGTGTGGCGGTCTGGGAAACCCCCAGAGGATTTTCACAAATAATGGCAAAAAAATTCAATCTTAATAAAACAGTTGGCATGCAAAACTTTTAATTTGCTTTTTAATCCTGTCTGTCTTAAAAATGTAACGTTAAAAATAGTCTGCTAAACACCGTTGGCTACATGCAAATTATCGTCTTACAACGAACATCACTCTTTGATCATGTTTTTGGATGCTAGAACTTTATTTCTGGTTGAGACATATGCAAAAGAGAACCAGAAAACATTCATACACCTGCAGGGTTTGTGTTCTAGATGTAATGTAAAATTGATCCAATTTACACACAATACTATATATAATAACAAAGCAAAAACAGGTTTTAGAACGTTTTGCAAATCTCATTTAGGTAAGTATTTAGAGAACCTTGATACAGTACTTTTTTTTTTTTCTTTGGAAGCACCTTTGACAGATTTCTAACTATGAGTCTTTGTAGATTTGGGCAGTGTCTCCCATTCTTCTTGGCAAAACTTCTCAAGCTCAATCAGATTTAATGAGGGTTCACGACCTGCCATCTTCAGGTCTCCCCATAGTTATTATAAGGGGTTCAAGTCTGGACTTTTGTTTTGTCATTATGGATTATTGTGTGTAGGCAATTTAATATTAAATCTATAATACGTCGATTTTATATGAATTGAAATCTATGATACAATTAAGTGTGCAAAAAAGTGAAGGGGTCTGAACTTTCATGCTGATCCTGACCCCTTCTGCTCCCTGGAGCCTGGGTTCCCTTTTGAGTCTGGTTCTTCTCAAGGTTTCTTCCTTATATCGTCTCAGGGAAGTTTTCCTTGCTACCGTCACCTCTGGCTCGCTCATTAGGGATAAACTCATACATTTAAAACCTATATCCTGAATTTCTATATTGCTGTAAAGCTTCTGTGACAATGTCCATTGTTCAAAGCATTATACAAATAAAACTGAATCGAACTGAACACAATCCGTAGGCACTATATTTCAGATCAGGAAAGCCGGCAGTTGTTTTAAACCTATATATATAGAATAAAATGTCAATATTCCACTATGTGCAGGGTTTCCCCAGGCTGTAACACACATAGTAAATAGAGAGGCATTTGAGATTCAACATGGCTTTCTTGAAGTGAGTGGGTTTTTATGTAGATCCTTAGTAACCTATGAAATGCAAGCACTAGCTTAATATCAGGGACAAATAAGCATGACGAAAAATGAGATGTCCATGATAGCTACCTCATGATTTTCTCTGGATTTTGTGATATGAACGAAAGGTAAATTCGAATTGCTAAAGTTCGCTCTGTCTGTGTCACTGTAATTTAAGGATGCATTAATATCTACACACATTCAAACAGTAAATCTTTTAAATAATTCAAATGGCATCCCGAATAATTCAATGGCCGGCTACAAGGCAGTGATTTATACTCCATACGGAACAGGATACTACTGCAAAGGTGGACATGGGAGAAATGCAACCCATGTGTGCACTTACTACCTCAAATATGCACACGAGAGCAGTGTCCTCCTAACCAGCTTATCTTAAAAATGCTACAAGCAAGGCCATCAGATCAGCAACAAACAGTTCAGTAACTCGAGCCTCACTGCAGCAGACAAGCCTCTCCACTCGTTATCCACCCGAGCGAACTGAGCTGAACTTTCAGGCTGCTTTTTACACTCTGAAGCCAGCTGCACAGCCTAGAACTGACAGTTGGAAGGAGAAAAAACAACAACAAAAAAAAATCCTTATCTACTTCTGACACTACACACACAGCTATGCTGCTGATAACATCCACATACATGCACACACCCTGTGATAACACACTCGCATTTGTAATAATGCACAAGCATGTACAAAACACTAATTGTCAGAATTTCAATCCAACCTGCTAGGGAGGAACGTCCAAAGAGGGGAGTTGTCCATGTCCGCCCAGCATTTTCCCCTCTAGTGCTGAGCCAAAGAAGAGCACATGCAAATGCAATTCTCTAAATGGAGCTCTCGTTCCATGAAACTCTCATGTGATGACGGCTCGGAGAGCTCCACGGATTCGCGGCCCTGTGCTGTTCATACAAACGTGCCAAGGGCACTCTTATATACTTGGACAAAGAATTTATGGAAAGCTATTCAAAGCTAAAGGAGGAAATGGACAGCTCAATGGTGATGTATAGTCAGAGTTAAGGAAAGGAAACACTGGTGTTGGTTGGTGCCGTGAGGAATGAAAGGAGATTTCCCAAAAGCTCAAGAAGAATGAAGAAATGGAATGACTGATACGATACTACCCTCAGAAATTCTCTCCCTCAGGACAAAGCTGAACACCAATGTGAGAAATACTGTATCATTCATTATTAATTACTGCTCTTGATGGATTTCCCCTCTCTCTCTCTCTCTCTCTCTCTCTCTCTCAATATATTGTAAGAGTAGACACTGGGGTTGTGTGCCTCAGACAGATATCATGACATTTCATTCTAATACAGTTGAGCATGGTGAGAAATGCACTAGCAGCTAGATATACTGCCTTCTGGCATGATTAATACTTCAACACTGAGTATTTTCCCTTTGCCTGTTGAGCACAGCACAATAAGAGAAGGTCAACTGGTGAGAATCTGGGTGTGGAACAAACTCTCCATCTGATCTGAAGCATGCTTCAATTTGAAATGTTTCAGCTGCTTACAAAATTCATTCTCTCTTTTTTAAAAAAAAAAAAAAAAAGATCTGGGACCAAACGAACAAGGAGCATGTGAGCCGCAGGACTGAGGAGGAGTCAAGCGCTGAGTAAGCGTGCGAGTCCAGCGTTCAACAGAACCAACTTCGGGGATCTGGGCCGGCTCCAGACTCAACACTCCCTCAAGAGCCGCAATTATCACGTTTGTGGAAAAACAACGTTTGGAGCAGCTTTTCTCCATTAAACATGGCTGTTCATTTAACAGGGCTGTCTAATTATATCACCCCAATGCACAGCTACCTCGTCTTCCATCATGCTTCTGACACTGTGGAATTTTTCAGCAGCCAGATACACAGTCCAAGAGGGGTATGAGGCTTACAGGAATATTCCGGAGGTTTTCACCATAAGCTCTATTTACTCCAACGGTATCGTATCCTAGAATTCACACCAGTGAATGTTTCATGAGAGTGAGTGTCTGTAAACAACACGTGGTCACACACAAGAGTTGTTACGGTGTCATGGTTAGTCACGAGGTATTATTGTCTACCAGTTCATTATCTCCAGTCAGGTTGCTTATTCATATGGTTTTGAGTCTGGTTGCGACACCCAGTAAAATGTAGTGTAGGCTGGATTTCGCAACAACCCCCTCTCTCTGGACCATATCATATCTCTGCTACCACTATCATGTTCCTAACTTTATCATACATGATGTTTACCAAATGCACAGAACATGATTAGCTCCGTAGCAATGCTTGAGGCATCATTTTAACTGGAAATAGAGCTCCAACATCGGGTAAAATGGTCCTTTTCAGCGGCTTCTTGCTCAGGCACAGTAGCTTGCAAAGGAGCAAGACTGGTGTCATTTGAAAGCTACTGAAAAGTTATAGCGTGGTTATATAACAACCTGTATTTCACACGTTTCCCAGTAATTGCATCTCCTATTCCTTATTTACTTGTCTATTTACAGCAGCATCCAATTAGTAAAAGGCACACTTCTATAGCGCTTTTATCCAAAAAGCGCTTTACACTGTGTCTCATTCACCCATTCACACACCCCCCAATGGTAGCAGAGCTGCCATGCAAGGTGCAAACTTGCCATTGGGTTCAGTGTCTTGCCCAAGGACACTTCGGCATGTGGGCCGGGAATCGAACCGCCAACCCTACGATTAGTGGATTAATGGACAACCCGCTTAGCCACCTGAGCCACTGCCGCGCATCCAATGACGAGCATATTTGCAGAAGTGTGCAATTAAACCAACAGAACAGATCTATAAATACACAGATAATGCACTCAAAATTAGCTGCAGAGAAAGACGGCATTGTGGCATTTAGACATTTTTCATCCATGCCAGCAGGAGAAAAAATATGTACGCAGTACAGAGTGAACCGTTATGCAGCTGTCTCGTGTAATTTGCATAAAGTTGAAACCAAACCAGCTCAACTTGGAGTTCTGGCAGCTCGCTATCCCAGAACCCTCTGCACAGTTTTTCGCTACTCCCCATTGGAAATGAATGGGAGCGCAATTTCAATTCATGAATTCACATGCAGTGGCTTAAACCGCACACTTCATTTTTTTTACCCAAGAAAACTAATGCCTACCTATACACACACACGCACACGTTAAAGGACACAGCTCAATAAAAACATATGAAACTGGGACAGTGAATAAACAATATACATTTTTTTTTTTTTCAGATTAATAAGGAGTATTATCACCATGTTATTTAACTTCATACTGTACAATCATGGTATTATTACGGTTTTTAAAGTATCTCAGAAATTTTCACTTTATACAAACATGGTGTGCGAAGTTTTATTTTGTTTTTAGTGTGTCAAATGTATAAAATTTAAGTTATGGAATTGTTTCCCTGAACTGACCAAAGCATCCTGCTTAATCAAAACTCAATTATAATATTATAGCTGAGAGCAACAATTATCAGGGTTCAAGCACTATAGGGCTTTTAACTCATCAACGATGTGTTCAGAATGAGATCTAACATATGATACAAAGAACATAAGAAACATTGGATAATATAAAATTTTACACCATTTATACAGCCAGTTCTTTTTTTTCAACTATTATAGCGCCACCAAGTGGCCAAACTCAAGTGAACTCAGACTGAGCCCTTTTTTTTTACATTTGGCAACGTTTCTTGATAGTTATATATAGACTACCAGAGAAGCTTGTAGCACTTGTTTAGTTGATATTGAGCGGAATGACAGTGGATGCAAACTTTGAAGTCAATCATGAAAACAAATTTGTCATTTGGTATTCCAGTGCCAACATGTGGCAAAACACAAATTTTTGGCCGACATTAGATTGACCTGATATATAAGCATACCAAGTTTGGTGAAGATATTTCCTTTCGCTCAAAGGTTATAGCCAATTATGCAACAGTGGCCACTTCCTGTGTGTTTCCTGTGTAGCTACCTCAAGTCGAAAGTTTGGCACGACTTTGGTCCCGATCGAAGGAAAAACCTGGGTCTAGTTCGTAAAAGTATATACGGAGATGTACGTTTTGTTCTTCTGGTCTCAAAGATTCCGCAAATAGACACTTTAGTCTGTGACAAATTGCTCAAAAGTTATGGCCACTTTTCAAAAAAAACACAAAAAATAAATAAAAAAAAAACAAGGTTTTGCTCACTATAGCGCCACCATCTGTTGATCAGGTCGAAACTTTGTACAATCATAATAATAATCAATATCCTTACAATTACAATAGGGTTTCAATCCTTCTGGCTTGAACTCTTAATAAGTCTAAGGGCAAATCTCCATCATTAAACATTTATGCAAAACACTTATTTCAGTTAAAGTAATTTGCAAATTAAAGTATGTGATGTGGATTTTCTAACACCTCAAATAAGACGAGAACAAGTCCTCTGAATTGCTCTTACACCAGCACCCCAGTGTTAGAAAGTTGGATTCATCTACATCTTTTCTAATCCTACTTTTAAACATGTGTTATATAGATGAATCATGATGGAGTACTCCTTTAACACAAGCTCAACAGCTTCAAACCTGTATGCTACGTGTGTGCAGACAATCCGGCCTGGATTTGCTATAATGTATTTATGCCAGCGAGCTCATGTTACTAAATCCATCACACTCTTCCTCAGCACCTCTTTCTCAGCACAATATGTCCGTGGCCCATTAGTCCAGTGGATTGTGCATTCAGTGGCGTGTGGAGCGCTCATCCCTGCACTGACCTACTGAACACCCGCTCCACCCACCGAAACACCACCAAGCAGTCATATTAGCTCACGTCCCTGTAGACGACATCAATAATGCATGCGGGAAGAACACTGGATGTGGCTGAATGACTGAATGACTTTAAAAAAGGAAAATGCTTTGTATGTTCAGTGTTACGACCTCACACACGCTTTTATTTGGCTGAGTGACGGCGAGAAAATGAAAACAAACATGAAAGATCTCCCTCATCTATTCTTAGTGTGGCCCGGTTTATGCTAGTCACTTTCTATCCGAAGAAACGTAACCTTAGGAGGAAATAAATTTAAAGAAATAAGGATCCATATTTGAGTCCTCTGCCACTCCAGAGAGTGTGAGGAAGATAAAAGGGGTCATGGCCTTTCCTCTAACCCTCCTCTAGCAGCAGAGGCTTCTCACATATAAAATTCAGCAGGCTGTAAAAAAAAAAAAAAAAAA
>JAFFST010047628.1:104617-117440 GCA_022414735.1 Noturus placidus
GGTAATAACACACCGAGTGTCGCGGCTTTGACACGCTTAGCGGTAATAACACACCGAGTGTCGCGGCTTTGACACGCTTAGCGGTAATAACACACCGAGTGTCGCGGCTTTGACACGCTTAGCGGTAATAACACACCGAGTGTCGCGGCTTTTAGACACTTAGCGATCATTTTGGGGGTTGGAACGGATTAATGGTAGTTCAATTGTTTTGTATGGGGAAATTTGATTCGAGATACGAGTAATTCAAGATACGAGCAAGGTTGCGGAACGAATTAAACTCGTATGTCGAGGTACCACTGTAATCAGGTTTGCATCATGAGAAAGTATTTAGTTAGCAACCTGACAAGCTGCAATTCGTTTGGTTTTATGAACTTGGAGAGAGAATGCGGAATGACTGTTTATAGGTGCTACATGCACGACAGTGAACGTAACTATAAATGGATAAAAAAAAAAAGATGGAATCGTTGGAAATTTGCTGTGGTATGAGAGGATTAAAACTCTTGGGATGTTATTGCTATTGGAAAAGAATCAACTTTGGGGTGTTAAGAGTAATTCTGCTTCATGCCAGGCCACAATGCAACACCAGGCCACTGATTAGTTTCCTAGAACTGCACAAACTCAAGTGTTTTACTCCTGATGTCATGTATGTAGACGTATTTTACATCCTAGTTTAGATAAATGTTAGTTGATGCAAACATACTGCACTAACATCTAAACAAAAATGTCAATTAATACTTAATCGGAAAGTTGTTGCATGTAAACACCTTAGTCAGAAAATCCACTGAAACGAGATGTATACACATGCTCAATCCACAAGGAATTGGGGGTGCTACCAGATGCTAAGCTGTAGGCTAGGTATTCAAGAATGGCAACTCGGGCATACTTACAACCACCATGTTTACAGGAATATTCCGATGCCTGTACACATATAAACATCGTAATTGGAATATTGCAACCAAATATAAACCTTAAACGGAATATGACGTGCATGTAAACATAGTCTATATCGACATTATGTATTGTGTATAAAAGCAAGATTTGTTCATGTTACCTCATGCAGTAAATCATGTTACTTAAAGGAAACTTGATGGAATGTAAAGTGCTACCTCCAACAGGTCATAAACCTCTGAAATCAACAAAAAGCATCCTTAAGCTTAATGCCACGGGACCCTTGTGTGTGTCCGTGTGTGTAGGCATGAAAACCTTTAAGGGAGTCATGTCTTGGCAGACAGTGAAACAGAGGGAGCGTTAGATTGAGATGTAACTGGTGTACTGCACCCACCCACATACCCGGGCCCGTGGTGCAAGTGTGCGACTCTGCTGCGTTGGCTGTTTCAATAGCGTGCTTCTGAATGAATAAGGCAGGCTCTCACTCAGCCTAGTTAACATGCAGGCAAATCTGTCTTCATCGCCTTCATCAGGGGTGTCAGAGCCTCCTCTTCAAAGGGCAAACACTCCACATGCATCACCCACACACACACAGCTATTTCAATAAATCGTTTACACCCATGTTAACTTGCTATTGAAAGAATAAAAAAAAAAATAAAAAAAAAAAAACACTGGTAATAAGCGTTCAGCAGGCAACATGAATTTTACTGGCATGTTTATTCGGGGTGGGCCGGCTTTCCAGCGGCTCCACATGGGCGTTTAACAAGCGCCCAACTTTACATCCACTTCATTTTCATTTCCTCTCAGAGCAGGAAACAGCACTGACGGCACTACGCTGCCAAAAAAGGGGAAAAAATAAAGCCTCCAGCCAATCAGTGGCAAGCGCTCAGACACACACACACGTGGCCATCATCAACGGATAATCGAGCAGCACTCATGCAAATGAGCTGAGAGGTGAATGCAAAAGCAAGTGGCCCCAGCCAATCAGCCTGACCGTGGACGAGCAGGATTACGTCACGATATTCAAAATGCCTAATCGTAAAAAATCACATGCAGATATTTAGCAGTGTGTTTGTCACGAGACGCGTGTTTCGACCTTGATGCCGATACGATAACGTAGTAGGGGAAAACATTCCATAAACCATCAATTTTAGAAAATAGTCCGGCATTAAAAATGCATAACAGCAGCATACAGAAATGTAAGCAGTGTACGCACACACACACATAGAAAGCTTTTCATGAAATATTAAATAATCAAACAAAAAAACAAAAAAGAGAAGAGATCATTCTTTAGGCACACGAATGGATTCATACCAATGGTGTTCTTAAACGTTTTACAGTCAGGGACACCTTGAACTTAGCAATAAACTCCACAGATGCCGTTAATATGCATTTCTTTTATGAACAGAATTATTCAAATTAGTCATTATTTAAATGCCATTTAATTCTGCCTGTTTTATCAGATCCGTAGAGTTTTCCATCTTTTTAATAAAACACTCCACTGACATTAGCTCCACGTGTACATTTATAGGCCTATAAATAGGTTTGTGTGTGTGTGTTTGTTTTTTTTATGTTATTGAGGTTTGGATTAAACCCATTCAATTCAATTGACCAGTCAAATCAGTTAATAACTATTAGAACTCTATAATGATGAAAATCGCTTTAATAATGGTGGTTTGCGGTTAGATTGCCACCACTGCAACAAAATTAAATAAATAAATAAAGCACGGGTCACTGCCCTAGTACGCAAACCTTTCACATTTTCCACATTATTTCTGTGTGTAATACTACTACCAGTGTAAAATAATGAAAACAGCTGCTTTAACCCTCAACCCCTCTCTCGGCTTTGTATGCGTGTTTGTGCGCGTGTGTGTTTTGCGGCTCAGTGTAAGCTGTATTTAAGGCCGAGCAGAAACCCAACATCTATTACCACTGAGCAAACTTGGCTGAGAGCAAATGTTTTTTTCTTTGACTGTTGTTGGCCTTCCACTCCATGCGCAAGTATTCTGACTTATCCAAACAAAACCAAGAAAATAAAAAGACCAAACTCATTAAGTATTATTGTTAATGGTTCAAAGAACTTGGCTGAAATGATCCATGAAATATAGTGGCTGATTGGACTGTTTTATATCGGTGTGCTCACTTTGGATATGAACTTCCCACCTGCTGGAGCGGACTCTCAGCATTCCCCTGACATGGCTGAATGACTGTGAAAGCTATTCCCGCCATCACAATAGTAGTAGGGGCGCACGGTGGCTTAGTGGTTAGCACGTTCGCCTCACACCTCCAGGGTCCAGGGTTCGAGCCCCACCGGGGCCATGTGTGTGCGGAGTTTGCATGTTCTCCCCGTGTGTCGGGGGTTTCCTCCGGGTACTCCGGTTTCCTCCCCCAGTCCAAAGACATGCATGTTAGGCTGATTGGCGTGTCTAAAGTGTCAGTAGTGTATGAATGTGAGTGTGTATGTGATTGTGCCCTGTGATGGACTGGCACCCTGTCCAGGGTGTACCCCGCCTTGTGCCCGATGCTCCCTGGGATAGGCTCCAGGTTCCCCGTGACCCTAAAAAGGAGTAAGCAGTTGAAGATGGATGGATGGATGGACAATAGTAGTAATGTTCTTTGAAACACTGTCTTGTAATGATGGACTACTGTGTGTCTGTATTACTCCACTACACACAAACACTTCCACAGCACCTTCATTTTCAGTACTGGAATTCATGTCAATTTTATTTGAGCAACTTATTTTGTCAAGCATAACTCTTCCAAAGAGTTAGGGGCGGTTAAGGGCACAGTGGCTTAGTGGTTAACATGCTTGCCGCGCACTTCCAGGGATAGGGGTTCTATTCCCACCTCTGCCCTGTGTGGGCAGAGTTTGCATGTTCTCCCCACACTTCGGAGGTTTCCTCCCCCGCTGTAAGCTGATTGGCATGTCCAAACTGTCCATAGTTTGCGAAATGGTGTGTGATTGTGCCCTGCGATGGGTTTGCATCCAGTCACGGGTGTCCCCCACCTCGTGCCCCAAGTTCCCTGCGATACGCTCCAGGCTCCCCGTGACCCTGTGTAGGATAAGCAGTACAGAGAATGGAAGGATGGAACTATTCAAAAGTCTGTACTGGACAAATAATACATTTATAACTGATCCACTGGGCAGGTAAAATCTCCAATGTGCTGCCCAATCCTATGTTGACAAGTGGCTAATTTGGTGAGCTAATTAAGTGAACAATACATCATTACCACTCTCCACCCATGCAATATGCATGTAGCATGTAGAGTATAAACACAAAAATGTATTTATTTCCTATTGACTGTGGTTCGAAATTCAAATATGTATCACTCATTTTATGTTTATTCCTGACCCTTGACAGACAGCAATCACTTTATGACCACTACAAACGGTTTCCAAGCCATAAAAGGCAACACGCCACAACAGAAGCCTGTTGGCTTCCCGATTCTGAGCCCTAATTCAGACGGTGTTATTTTCCAAACAAACCCATCACACAGTCGTACCTTTTATCATCGCTGATCCCAAACGGCTCAGTGTCTCCGTTGTTTAGTGAGCGGTGTTTGTTTTGGTAACAGTAGAGTGGCTCACCCCGCTCAGCATTATGCCAAGTGATCCTGTGAATATTTAATGGCACTCCCACACAATGAGAGCACAAAAATGGCTGTCACGCCCGGACTTCCGCGAGTTGCTTGCATGTATGATGTGTATTGTGCAAGTTATCCTAGTCATACCTGTGAGTTATCAGGTGATTTACTGGGTTACATGGAAAGACAATGGAAAACAAACACACACTGTAGTGTGTAAATACACCCAAGTGTACATAAATATCTATAATAAACTTGTATACACTTGCACAAAAATCTGGAAGAAGCCCAGATAAATCTGCCTCATTAATAAGACATACGGCATGCCAAGTATAGCCCAATGATATCAGCACTCACAGAGATATGCATTATTTCTGTACTCAATAGACATGCCTCATATAAGCCACTTACAAATACCCTTTGCACACACACACACACACCACTACAGTGTCTCGAACACTATTTTCACAATCAGTAAAGACTAGCCTATTGAGATTGATATCGGATGGCTACATGTTTCACCAAGATGAATAATAGATGACGCTGGATGCGGTGGTTTGATATTGTGCTGTGGTATTGAATGTTCTGATTACTGCTGAGGGACAAGAGCATGAATGAGCGCTGCACGATTTGGCAGAGTGAGGAACCAGAAACAGAGTGCAAACAGTGGAGACAGACAGGGAGACAGAAAGAGAGGAAATGGAGGGAATAGAAGGAGACATAAAGGGGCCATTGGTAGCAGGCTTGTCTCCAGGCGAGGAGATCATGCAGCCAAAATCACCCTTCAGCACCATCTGTTTCCTACTTGTGAGTCTGTCATAGTCTAAAGAAAATGCATTTTTAGGTCCCGCCCAAACCCATTCTAAACTCACACCAAACCCAAGCTAAACCCATTCTAAACCCAGACCAAACCGATTCTCAACCCAGACCAAACCCATTCTCAACCCAGACCAAGCTCATTCTAAACCCAGACCAAACCCATTCTAAACCCAGACCAAGATCCTTCTAAACCCAGACCAAACCCATTCTAAACCCAGACCAAGCTCATTCTAAACCCAGACCAAACCCATTCTAAACCCAGACCAAACCCATTCTAAACCCAGACCAAACCCAGACCAAGCTCATTCTAAACCCAGCCTAAACCCAGACCAAACCCATTCTAAACCCAGCCTAAACCCAGACCAAACCCATTCTAAACCCAGACCAAGCTCATTCTAAACCCAGCCTAAACCCCAGACCAAACCCAGCCTAAACCCAGACCAAACCCAGCCTAAACCCCAGACCAAACCCAGCCTAAACCCAGACCAAACCCAGCCTAAACCCAGACCAAACCCATTCTAAACCCAGACCAAGCTCATTCTAAACCCAGCCTAAACCCCAGACCAAACCCAGCCTAAACCCAGACCAAACCCAGCCTAAACCCAGACCAAACCCATTCTAAACCCAGACCAAGCTCATTCTAAACCCAGCCTAAACCCCAGACCAAACCCATTCTAAACCCAGACCAAACCCATTCTAAACCCAGACCAAACCCAGACCAAGCTCATTCTAAACCCAGCCTAAACCCAGACCAAACCCAGCCTAAACCCAGCCTAAACCCATACCAATCCCATTCTAAACCCAGACCAATCCCATTCTAAACCCAGACCAATCCCATTCTAAACGCAGCCTAAACCCAGACCAAACCCAGCCTAAACCCAGACCAAACCCAGCCTAAAACACATACCAAACCCATTCTAAGCCCAGACCAATCCCATTCTAAACCCAACCTAAACCCAATATAAACCCAACCCAGACTCAATCAAAAGCCAATCCAACATAATCTAAATGCCAAAACTCAATCTAAAACTAGACCAAATCCATGATAACCCTGGGTATAATCCAGTCTAAACCCATATTCAGCCTAAACCTAGACCAAACCTGCTCTAAACCTAATCCAACCCCATCTGAAACTCAGCCCAAACCTACAACCAAACCCTAAACTCAACTCAAAGCCAGCTACAAAACTTATCCAAAAGCCAGGTCAATCCTAGCCAAACCAGAACTCCCCTAATAGCTCTCTCAGTGACACAAAATTGCCTGTGGATTAGAGGTTCTGTAAATATACATTACATATAATATAATCATCATTATCACATCCTTTATAAATACACACCTCAAAGAGAGACACAAAAAAATCTGCACAAAGGCCTCTGATACACAACAGCTGTCAGATGATGTTCTGCTGCTTTGTACCCTTAACAGGCATTATATCCTATAAAGGAGGGGATTATTACATTATGACACTATTATATACATAGTACTCATGCTCATTTCCTCATAACGGAAGCTGCCAGAATGTTGCTCCCTGCTCATCGAAGCACATGTGTAGGTGAGACAGAAAATGCATGCACACGACCGTGCAGCAGAAGGAAACCACTTACGGACTAAGCACCGTTGCAAGCCAGTAGAACACCCAACATCTCTAGCACAGAGTGAAAAATGCCGTGCATGTCAAAGTCTTTGGGCATGGCTCTGCTGGAATAAAAATAATAATCATAATTCTCACGCTTTAGGCACAGAAAAAATAAAGTATTTGCTCTCGCTGATGCGGAGAATTGCCTTTTTTGCACGGCCTTTTTCCCTCTCGTACTTGCATTAAAGTAAAACGGATGATACCATGCGACGTCTGATAGTACCGTGTTGTTTCAATATGAATCTATCTATCTATCTATCTATCTATCTATCTATCTATCTATCACCGATTATCACCGATTAGTCGAGAACGACCGTCGGTCACTTTATGGCCCACGTACGTCATCAACGCGAACCACAAAGCATGTCGGCAGAAGTAGTGGGGTAGTTTGCCATTGCCTTCCCCACCCCTCCCCATTTATCCGGGCTTGGGACCGGCGTGTAGCTGCTGCCAGTCACACGGCTGGGTACACACACTCACACACCCATTCACACACTACGGACACTTTAGACACGCCAATCAACCTACCATGCATGTCTTAGGACTGGGGGAGGAAACCGGAGTACCCGGAGGAAACCCCCGACACACGGGGAGAACATGCAAACTCCGCACACACATGGCCCTGACGGGACTCGAACCCCGGACCCTGGAGGTGTGAGGCGAACGTGCTAACCACTAAGCCACCGTGCGCCCCTCAATATGAATAAGATCAGCATAATATACTGTTCAATAAGTTGCCTGAAGTTAAGATGTACCAATCTGAAGCAAACTCAAAATCACATGCATCACACACACACACACACACACACAAACACAGTCCTACCAGAGGGAATGTGGTTGAGTCCAGATGGTTTGAGAAGCTCCAGAGGCTGCTCTTTACTGGAAAGGCTATCTGTGGGAGAGAGAGAGAGAGAAAGAGAGGGAGAAGACAAGCGTTCAGAAACAATCCAGTGCACTGACAATCAGCCAGAATGCAGCTGTGTGAAGCATCACACCGAGAGAAACGCTGAGAGAAAGAGAGAGAGCGAGAGAGGAGACAATACACTCGCTTAAAGACACATACACTCAGATTGGGGGTGGGGGGGGCGGGTTTATTAAGAAGGAAACGCCATTATGGAATAATAACTTGCTGGAAAAGAATTTGCATTTCTGTACGCACCTCTAATACTATAAACACACGCCCAAATACAGAGCTCTCACTACGAGCCTGGCTTTAAATATCCCTGCAAGAATATAAATAAATAAATGAATGAATGGGCTTCAACTGGTGGATTATGTAGATTCGGGTTCATAATCACAGTTTTCCGTTCTGAATAATGAACAAAAAAAATTTTTTTTAAACTTCCATGATGACAGCGTACCCAGAAAGATGAACAACAAAATCTTTGCGAATCGAGTCCGCGTCTAGGAAAATAAAATCAACAACAGGGTGGTATGATGCGGCCCGGCAGGAAGTGGAGTAACTGTTACCACTCAGAAGGTGACTATTTTCCAATAAAAACACACCACAAAGTGTTTTATTCCTTTTATATTCCAAAGCAATTTGGCAACAATAACAATTTGATATTTATTAAAGAATGATATTTCATCCATTTTAAGTCGCATTTAACATAATCACCTAATGGATTAAGATTCAGCCAGGTTCCTTAGGCGGGACACTATAACTGCTATAAACAGTTACACACACGGTTTTCTTGAAGTTAATTAAACACCACCACAAACTGCAAAGTTCTCAGTCCTGAAGACTGCAGTGTCAGAAAAAGACCAAGTTACAGCTTAACCTTTGACTGTTAGAAAGCACTGACACTGGAGACTCCTTCCAAAACACTAAATAATAAACATGCCCTGACAGCAAACATTTCACAAACAAACAAATCACACGTGCTTATGTCGGGTATCAGCTATACCGGTGTGCCGGGGTAAATTGCCACTATATAAATGATAACATATTACAATATAAATCTGTCTTTTGTCTTAAAGCTAGCAACGACTCTCTGAGCCATGCTGCTGTAGAAAATTACTCAGAACCCTCTGACCAAACAGAATCAAGCAGAACTTGCAAAAGAAAAAGGAAAAAAAAATAATAATAAATCAAGGAACATGAACTACATAAAACCATAGAAACACACACTGCAAGCACAAACTCAGTCTCAGAACACTGACTTCACATAACTGAGTGTGAGCTGCATTTATTTAAAAAAAAAAAATAATAATTTTAATGGTGAGAACCCTGACACAATGATCTGGCTGCTCCGCACACCTACACACAGAGATGAGTCCTGAAGCACGAGCTTTACAAAGACGGGCAGGCATTTGACTTCAGCGGAAAGCCTGAAAAGAGCACCAATTATAGTTCGCAGAGTGAGGGTATGTGTGTGTTAGAAGAGGGCGAAAGTGCCTGTGCTCCAGTCGTCAGCCATTCCTGGCTCAGAGCACATATCCAGCACTACAATCAGAAGCTTTGAGGGAGAGGAAAAGACCTTCCAGCCTGATTCTCCTACACAATCCATTCACATCCAAACTGAGGACAGGTGATCCACGCGGCCCAGGTGTCCTCGACCATTCTTAGACAGAAACACGGGTATTCAAATACCTTCCCTTGCTTTTCATGTAATTCTAGATATATTAAGCAGTGGGTTGTGGAAGAGACCCAGGAGCATCAAAGCATCATTTATTTAATGAAAGCGGGGAAAAACGAGCACGAGAGTGCTAAACTTACAAGCTCAGACCTACAAGTGGTTTGAACCTTACAGACACACACATACAGAGCCATCTGGCTTCTATTTAGTCACACAAGTCAAACCAAAACTTGTTCCAAACCATTTTTTCCCTCTACATTAATTCATACATGGTTTGACATGGCAGTTCCACAAAACATGGCAGAACAAGCGCCCACACTTATCCTTGTGAAGAAGGGGAAAAAAAATTCTATGAATATGCTAATTAGAAATGGCTCCAAAACTACACACAGTCTCTGCCTCCCCTGGTTAACTGGTACTGAGTGGCCTGTATTTGCATATTGTACATGGCAGACTCATGTTTTAAGTAAGGAATAACACATCAGGGCAACACATTAGGGCAACACATTAGGGCAACACATTAGGGCGGCTGTGGCTCAGTCGGTAGAGCGGGTTGTCCACTAATCCACCAACCGTGGGGTTGGTGGATCGAATCCCGGCCCGGGTGATCCCATGCCGAAGTGTCCTTGGGCAAGACACTGAACCCTAAGTTGCCCCCAATGGCAAGCTAGCACCTTGCATGGCAGCTCTGCTACCATTGGTGTGTGAATGTGATCTCATTAGTAAGTCGCTTGTAAATGTAAAAATGATATTTCTGTAAAGCTGCTTTGAGACAATGTACCATTGTAAAAAAGCGCTATACAAATTGATAATTATTATAATTATTATCAGGGTGTGCTATGATAGTACCAGTTTTTTTGATGAACTGATTTTACAATTTTCTTATGTACATAATCTCAATATCATGCTGATTTTATGAATGTATACCCCTGGGTAAAAAATCTTATAGAAATGTTATAGAAAATTAATCTACACGACTGGCCAATTAGAATAGAGAATTCAACAATGCTCTTGTATGAGAATCATCTTTAATAACTCAGATTTTGCGATGAGATGTTCAAAAGAGGAATATCCGAGTATCGAGCATGCAGGACCCCAGTAAAAGAGGAATATCCGAGTATCGAGCAAGCAGGACCCCAGTGAAAGAGGAATATCCGAGTATCGAGCATGCAGGACCCCAGTGAAAGAGGAATATCCGAGTATCGAGCATGCAGGACCCCAGTAAAAGAGGAATATCCGAGTATCGAGCATGCAGGACCCCAGTAAAAGAGGAATATCCCAGTATCGAGCATGCAGGACCCCAGTAAAAGAGGAATATCCCAGTATCGAGCATGCAGGACCCCAGTAAAAGAGGAATATCCCAGTATCGAGCATGCAGGACCCCAGTAAAAGAGGAATATCCCAGTATCGAGCATGCAGGACCCCAGTAAAAGAGGAATATCCCAGTATCAAGCATGCAGGACCCCAGTAAAAGAGGAATATCCCAATGGGGAGAATGCAGATGAGCCCCTGCCAAAGAGGAATCCCAGTGGAGAGAATGCTGAAGAACCCCGAAATAGAGAAACCCTAGTGAAACCACTGAAGAAGCAGTGAACTCAGGGTACAAAGTGGCATGATTGGATTCAAAGCTACTTTCCGTTTCTGTTGCTGACTTTTTCCAGCCAGCCAGACTGCAGGCATGGTTAATACATGACGGAACACAACAGGAATGAAAAATTCAAAAGTGAGCAACCCCCACCCCAGCGGAATGGTTACTAAAGAAAGATGCATTCAAGCTCCACGGGCAGGCCTAATTTCTGTCTGACAGAAGGAAGAATAAAAAGACGAGCAGATGGGGGAAAAAGCAGAGGAGGAGGAGGAGAGGAAGAACACAGAATGGAAGCTGGTTAGTTAGGTTTGTGGATCAGGGCCTTGTTCTCAGGCTTGTATCACTCCTTGATCTATTTCCGGACAAAGTCTCCTCACACCATAATAGCATTTTAATTAGCCCACCCTGCCAGAACATCCATCATGCATCACTCAGTGAAAGCTTGCTACTAACATATCAGCAAAAACAATGTTCAGTGCTGATTCAGAAGCAGCATTACAAAGGAGCCATATTACATTTACAGACTTTCTGACATAGTCCAAGTGTGTTCGCTGTTACTGCCTAAAAAAAAAGGAATGTCAAGGAATGTGGTGTGAGAAAACTGCAATACCATAAAAAAGATCTTTATGGTGTACTGTAATGTCATATCAGAAGATCAGAGAGAAATACACTGCCAGGCAAACGTTTCTCAATACAAAGTTTTTAAATACATGACAATATGCTACTATAACATAATACACATTTATTGAGAGATTGAGTATTTTACATCCATGGGGGAGGCCTGGAGCATATCCCAGAGAACTCTGGGCACAGGCCGTGGGACACCCTGGACAGAGTGCCAACCCATCGCAATGCGCAATCACACACCCATTCACACGGACAGTTTGGAAATGCAAATCAGCATGTCTTTGCCGGACAGGCGGGATTCAAACACCCAACCTCGGAGGTGCGAGGCAAACATGTGAACCACTAAGCCACCGCACCCTCCTTTTATTATTATTATTATTTATAATTATTTTTTAAAGCATTTTTACATCCATGCAAACAGGTTTCTAAATGCAGCACTGTAGTTTTGGTGACAGGCTATTTAAGAATATCATTATACACATTCAATATTTGGTATTTTTATAACCCTTACATGGTACCACCATGGATGGGTGTCACACACACACACACACACACAAACATACATACACACACACATTTCAGGCCTCAAACATAAAGATATAAAACTAATTTTTTTGTGAAGAATCAACAACAGGTGGGACACAATCATGAAGTGGAACAAAATTTATTGGATATTTCAAACTTTTTCAACAAATAAAAAACTGAAAAATTGGGCGTGCAAAATTATTCAGCCCCTTTACTTTCAGTGCAACAAACTCTTTCCGGAAGTTCAGTGAGGATCTCTGAATGATCCAATGTTGACCTAAATGTCTAATGTTGATAAATAGAATCCACCTGTGTGTAATCAAGTCTCAGTATAAATGCACCTGCACTGTGATAGTCTCAGAGGTCCGTTTAAAGCACAGAGAGCATCATGAAGAACAAGGAACACACCAGGCAGGTCCGAGATACTGTTGTGGAGAGGTTTAAAGCTGGATTTGGATACAGAAAGATTACCCAAGCTTTAAACATCCCAAGGAGCACTGTACAAGCGATAATATTGAAATGAAAGGAGTATCACACAACTGCAAATCTACAAAGACCCGGCCGTCCCTCTGAACT
>JAFFST010047628.1:118351-132999 GCA_022414735.1 Noturus placidus
TAATGAATTAATTTTTTTTTTTTTTTTTTTTTTTTTTGCATGTACTGCCCGTTTCGAATACCCCCACAACATTTCAATGAGATTCAAATCTGGGCTTTGACTAGGCCATTCCATAACCCTCCATTTCTTCCTTTTGCTAGTGTGTTTAGGATCATTATCCTGTTGAAAAGGTACTAGCAGATGTTTTGGGGTGCTTAGAGACTTCTTTTTACATCAGACGGTCTACTCCTGAACTGAATTTGCTGGGACGCCCAGTCTTGGACAAATTGGCAGTCGTTTAAAGTCTGTGCCACTTGTAGATGATTTTCCTTACAGTGGAATGATGCATTTCACATAATTTAGAGATCTTTTTAAATCCCTTGCTAGACTCCTAGCCATCCTCAACCTTTTTTCCTGAAGGCCTTACAGAACTCTTCAGATCTTGGCATGATGACACCACACACACACCTCAACAGCAAATAGAACACTAGATGTGAGAGGGGTATAAATAAGACAGAAGACAGGTTCCACCTGCACTCCCTAAGCAGGTTCTCATCACTGGCACCCAATGATCAACTTTATTAATAGGCACTGTTTCAAAGAGGATCAAAATGCTTGCTTGTCCAAAAGTCTTAAAAAAAAAAAAAAAAAAAAAAAAAAAAAACCCAAAAAAAAAAACTATTTCCATGGGGTGTACTTATTTTTTCACATGACTATGTCATCCACATTGAGCTTTTTCACTTTCAATTCCTCCAGTAAAGTCACAAATATTTCTCAGTTCACTTGTCCTACTTAGATGTTCTAACTGTACAATACTTGTCTTGGACCCATTTCTGGAAATTGAACCAAAAATGCAAACAAAATTTGATCAAAAATGTCCCCAATCCCCACCTACACACACAGACACACACACACACACAGACACACACAATCTACTAGACCCGGCTCAAACCGTTTCCATACTCACTTACACTACAGAATGGCTACATCTGTTGCATTTCCAGCAACCTGTTCATTAATGGATCATGAAAACAGCATCCTGTATTTTGCACATAACCATATTTAAGGAACAAAGTCTTTTTTCAGGCCTCACAGACATGATGAAACAAGAGACAGTGAACAAAAGGCCAAGTATCCACTCTCACTGTCTACATGCGAGATCCCACACACACTCACCACATCCCACACACACTGCCTAAACCCCAACATGATTCTGTCCCATCTAATTCTAGCCATTCTCCCATAAACTCAATCAGACCACATGCATTTTCCCAACGTCTGTTGAAAGATTAACTAATCTTGATCTTCAGTCTGAAGAAACACCACATGTTGGTTGTGTTTATGAAAAAAAACCAACACAACACTGTTTTTCATTAAAGTTGCAACACTTAAAAAATAGAATGCTGATGAATAAATACATGAAAGAACTGAACTATGTTTCGTGTGTGTGTGTGTGTGTGTGTGTGTGTGTGTGTGTGTGTGTGTGTGTGTCACTGAGATGGGAGCTGGGCAGACGGGCAGCCAGTGGCAGATGGCAGAAAGATGACACCAGAGCCCGATGGGCTGGATGAGGAGAAGTCCTTCTGTCTGTGTGGCATCAGACCCATGGTTACACACAAGGACACGTTCACACCCAATCACAAACATTCAACATGATGTACACTGTTCCTGAGGTGATCAAACCGCTAGCCTTCAAAGTTGTCAATTTACAGTCAGCTCGGATGTGGGCGATGTGAGAACTTGATATTTTTAGGACTTCTTGATATGGTTCGAACCAGACAAATCCAGAGAGCTGCATGATGGTGGGTGAAACGTGACACCAAGAGAAAACTGTTGACATCTAAGAATCTAGAACTATGTTTCCATCAAAGATGCGAATTTAACTCCTGAACATTTGTGAATAAAACACTGTTTCCATCACACATGTTCAAGAGAACAAAATCGTCACAAGTCCGTGGAAACTGCCGCAAAGCATCAGTGCGATACTTTTTCCACAGAGCACAGTGTGCAATCTGCTTTGCTTTGAGCATCAATTGTAAAATACTTCCAGAACACGGCCATTTTGTTTGTTTGTCTGTAGCAACAATTAGGCTTGGGTCACAAAGTATCATGTACTGTCGGATTATGAGATCAATGCATCGCTACTCAACTGTGTGGTTTGGTTTTAAAGACGTCTGTAAAATCTCTCTGTATCTCTCTAAAAAAATTCTCTGGTTTGTTTTCAGTTAAGGTAACTTTTATAATCCATACAAACACACTTTCGGTGCTTTTTTAAATATTTCAAATCAATCAATGTGCACCTTAAGATACAGTGCAGCCGGAATCGCTTCACTCTTTTTCCAACATTTTGTTATGTTACAGCCTTATTCCAAAATGGGTTAAATTAATTATTTTCCTCAAAATTCTACAAACAATTCCCCATAATGACAAGGTGAAAGAAATTTGTTTGAAATCTTTGCAAATTTATTAAAAATACAAAACAAAAAAAAGCACATGTACATAAGTATTCACAGCCTTTGCTCAATACTTTGTTGAAGCACCTTTGGCACCAATGACAGCCTCAAGTCTTTTTGAGAATGATGCTACAAGCTTGGCACACCTATTTTTGGGCAGTTTCTCCCATTTTTCTTTGCAGGACCTCTTAAGCTCCATCAGGTTGGATGGGGAGCGTCGGTGCACTGCCATTTTCAGATCTCTACAGAGATGTTCAATCGGGTTCAAGTCTGGACTCTGTCTGGGCCACTCAAAGACATTCACAGAGTTGTCCTGTAGCTATTCCTTTGTTATCTTGGCTGTGTGATTAGGGTCGTTGTCCTGTTCGAAGATAAACCTTCGCCCTCGTCTGAGGTCCAGAACGCTCTGGAGAAGGTTTTCATCAAGGATGTTTCTGTACATTGCTGCATTCATCTTCCCCTCGATCCGGACTAGTCTCCCAGTTCCTGCTGCTGAAAAACATCCCCACAGCATGATGCTGCCACCACCATGCTTCACTGGTATTGGTAGGTATTGGCCAGGTGATGAGTGGTGACTGGTTTCCTCCAGACATGACCAAAATTCCTTCATTTATGCCAGAGTGTTCAATCTTTGTTCAATCTTTTTGGTCTGAGAGTCTTTCAAGTGTCTTTTGGCAAACTTCAGGTGGGCTGTCATGTGCCTTTTACTGAGGAGTGGCTTCCGTCTGGCCACTCTACCATAAAGGCCTGATTGGTGGAGTGCTGCAGAGATAATTGTTCTTCTGGAAGGTTCTCCTCTCTCCACAGAGACACATTGGAGCTCTGTCAGAGTGACCATCGGGTTTTTGGTCACCTCCCTCACTAAGGCCCTTCTCCCCGATCGCTCAGTTTGGCTGGGCGGCCAACTATAGGAAGAGTCCTGGTGGTTCCAGACTTCTTCCATTTACGGATGATGGAGGCCACTGTGCTTATCGGGACCTTCAATGCTGCAGAAATGTTTCTGTACCCTTCCCCTGATCTGTGCCTCGATACAATCCTGTCTCTGAGGTCTACTAACAGTTCCTTGGACTTCATGGCTTGGTTTGTTCTCTGACATGCATTGTTAACTGTGGGACCTTATATAGACTGGGGTGTGTCTTTGCAAATAAATAATGTCCAATCAATTTACCTGAATTTTCCACAGATGGACTCCAATCAAGTTGTAGAAATATCGCAAAGATGATCAGTGGAAACAGGATGCACCTGAGCTCAATTTTGAGTATCATGGCAAAGGCTGTGAATACTTATGTACATGTGGTTTTTTTTTTTGTTTTTTTATTTGTAATAAATTTGCAAAGATTTCAAACAAACTTCTTTCACATTGTCATTATGGGGTATTGTTTGTAGAATTTTGAGGAAAATAATGAATTTAATCCATGTTGGAATAAGACTAACAACAAAATGTGGGCTAATGAAGCGCTGTAAATACTTTCCGGATGCACTGATAGATAGATAGATAGATAGATAGATAGA
Source organism: Noturus placidus (assembly GCA_022414735.1). NCBI lineage: Eukaryota > Metazoa > Chordata > Actinopteri > Siluriformes > Ictaluridae > Noturus > Noturus placidus. Next base: position 122,296 of record JAFFST010047628.1, read on the forward strand.
TAGATAGATAGATAGATAGATAGATAGATAGATAGATAGATAGATAGATAGATCCTTTATTTGTCATTGTAGCTAGTACAACGAAATTTGCAGTGCTTACCCGTCAATACATCATTCATACATTTAAATAAATAAAACAAGAAATTAAAATAAAATAAAGATAATACCTTACATATAAAAAGAAAAACTACCCAAGTGTACCCACATACCCCACGTAAAAAGTACATTTTATCATTACATATCCTTATTTACAGCCAATTATATACAGTATCACTTAGTAATTAGTTAACAGTATTGAGTGTGGTAATTGCTGTGGGATAAAAGCTGTGTTGGAATCTGTTTGTCCTTGTTTTGACTGATCTGAATCGTCTGCCTGATGGCAACAGCTCAAACAGAGGATGTCCAGGATGAGAAGAGTCCTTTAAAATGTTCTTTGCTTTTTTGATGCAACGGGATTTGTGTAGTTCTTCCAATGTGCTGAGCGAACACCCGACGATTTTTTGGGCTGTGTTGATGACCCTCTGCAGCGCTTTCCTCTGAGCCACTGTGCAGCCGGTGTACCATACACAGATGCAGTATGTTAGAATGTTCTCGATGGACGCTTGATAGAAGGACACCAGCAGTTTCTGTATGATGTTATTCTTTCTGAGCAATCTCAGGAAGTAAAGTCTCTGCTGGGCTTTTTTCAGTAGCTCAGCGGTGTTGGCGTTCCAGGTAAGGCCCTCCCCAATATGGACTCCCAGAAATCGGAAGTCTGCCACCCTCTCCACACAGTCCCCATTGATGATTAGTGGTGGAATGTCCGTTTTCTTTCTCCTGTAGTCTAATACAAGCTCCTTGGTCTTTGTTGTGTTAAGGTACAGATTGTTGCCCCTGCCCCATGTAATTAGCCGCTCAACTTCATCCCTGTAGGCAGACTCATCCCCCCCAGAAATGAGCCCCACCACTGTGGTATCATAAGCAAACTTCACAATGGTGTTACTATGATGGACGGGGGCACAGTCATGTGTGTAGAGGGAGTAGAGCAGGGGGCTCAGTACACAGCCCTGGGGGCAGCCAGTGCTGAGGCTCAGGGTTGAGGATGTATAACGGCCCACTCGGACCCTCTGTCTACGGCCTGTGAGGAAGCTATGTATCCACATGCAGATGGAATGTGGAATCCCCAGGTCGCCCAATTTTGCCACCAGTTTGCATGGGAGGATGGTGTTGAACGCTGAACTGTAGTCCACAAAGAGCAACCGCACTGTGTATATATGGAAGATTTACATATAGAATAAACAAGCTATTTAACAAACTGCACCATCATTGAATGATGAATTTGAGAAAAATACATAGATGTTACACATACATGGAGACATGATCAGATAACACATCAGCTATTTGTCGTTATTGTTTCATGCCAGAACAGGACACTGGACAGGAACGCATGCTAGCTCTGTGAACTGCTCAGGTGAATTTCTTACTAAGGAACCCAAATGACCTGGGGCTGTAGGGTCAACCCTGAGCTGAAGGACACGACACGAAGAGAAACACGAGCTTACATATAATCAGCCAAAAACCCACCCACACACACACGAGCTTCAGTTCTTATGGTGTGTTGGTAAAAATAGCCGTTAGAGATGGCGAGTGAGTCAGTGAACCGTGGTAGAGTTCGCGGAGCATGTTTACAGTGCAGCTGAGGCTTTTGAAGTCCGAGACCTTATCAGCCACCAGAAGCTCCATTTCCAGAAACATGCAATCCTGCGCCATTTTGCCCACACACATCCCAGTGGACATGGGAAATGACATCAGTGCTATTACACAGGACAGCATGGCTAATCAGATACATCTCTGGTAGAGGAGAAGCAGGAAATGCCTTTTATTTACTTCCTTTCTTCTCTCAGATCAGTGAAGTCCTGCTTTGTAGACAAAACGTCATTGCTCACACTTGTATGTGCAGCCCCACACCAGGGGCATGAAGCTCTATGCTCTGGAGAAGCAGAGAAGGCGATCTGCTAAAAATAGAGTATGAACTGCTGATGACAGGTCCGCCTGAGGTCACCTTGCCTCGACTCTATGAGAAGCGGCAGGGAGGAACGAGGCCCGGCAAGAGCAGTGCTGATGAATGATGGAGAGAAAGACTAAATGAAACAGAGTGTGACCAAGAGAACAGCATGGCCATTAGCGTCCTTTAAGCATACTGAGCTCCCATTTATTATCCACAACGAAAATGCGTACGTGCGGCACACAAACTGCAGCATCATATAGCATTTAGATTAAATCCAGCTCTCGGTGTACTGCCTCTATATCAGCTGTCCATCCTGCTGAGCTTACTTAACACCCGTCAACACATACTGATCACAAATACTGACGCATAGACAAGAAAAACAATTCAAGCTTAGTCACAACAGTTTATTTGCCTGAATGAAACAAATGGTTTTAAATGCAAGGGAATTTATGAATTATGTGTACATCCATCCATCCATCTTCTATACCGCTTATCCTTCAGGGTTGTGGGGAACCTGGAGCCCATCCCAAGGAGCATGGGGCACATTCACACACACTCATACACTACAGAGACTTTGGACATGCTAATCAGTCTAAAACGCACGTCTTTGGACTGGGGGAGGAAACCGAAGTACCCAGAGGAAACCCCCACAGCACAGGTGAACATGCAAACTCCACACACACACATACACACACACACAAAGTGCCCCACATGTGTAAGTTTCTATAAGGTAAAAAAATAAAACAAAAAAATAAATAAGTTGTCCTAAAAACACCCCTAAATTGACGGAAAAAGTTTAATTCCCTCACCCATGTCTAAAACAGCATGTTTACAGCAGTGTTGTCATGGTAACCTATTTTTCATTGATTTTGCTAGTTCACTACTTTTTACCCCTCAGCGTCCAAATATACACCACTATTTAGAAGCTTATTTGTTCTAAACATGGTTTAAAAGCCCTGATCTCATTACAGGAAAGCGGTAGAGAAAACAATGAAATGAAGAATGATGGCTAACAGATTCGGTGATGGATGCCCACTCACTGTTGGACCATCCGCTATGAGAGAGGCGGCTGACTGACAAGCTCCATGTGCTCAGTATCTACCTGACTCTGCCAGCATGTATGTGCCAAGTGCCCGGTGTCGGCAGGAACCGAGTGTCTGGCAGGAAGTGTGGAAGTTGGATGTGTAGTGAGGGATGGTCACTTCCCTGCAGCCCCAGTGACTGCATAGTGAGGCCAACCAAACATACACACCCCATATAACAGGGTATGGGTTCCCACTGGTGTACACACACACACACACACACACACACACACACACACACACACACACAAACACACACACATAACAGGGTATGGGTTCCCACTGGTGCACACACACACACACACACACACACACACACAACCCACTTCTCAGCATTCACACACACACATACCCATATAACAGGGTATGGGTTCCCACTGGTACACACACACACACCACTTCTCAGCATTCACACACACACACTGCTAAAGGTCGTGCTCTTTATCTGAGTCAGTCAAGCAAAAGACAAAAACAAGCTCATTGTCTATAATTAATAGCCAGAACATCCTTTACTTTTTTATTACCTCCTTTATGACTCACACAATAAGGAATACAACTATAAATGATCTCTGTAGCAAAGAATGAGTCTTGTCCCAGAAAAAAAAAAAAACACAAAAAACTTCCACAAACACAAAAGAGATGCAAAAGAAGTTGGCGAAGGCGGGAAATTTGATCGCTATATCACAATAATTCTGTAACGAATAAACTTTCATTATTGCGGGTATCAGGAATACTTCTACACTGACCAACTCTTTTTTTTTTTTTTCCCCCGTTTCACTTTCACTCCATTTGTCATTTAAATTGTGGTAATGTTTAATGAAATGGTTACTTGATTTAAATGAATTTATTAACTATTAAATTGTATTTAAAAACATTTTATTGCTGGGACTTTTTTTAACCTTCCTTTGTATGTACCTTTTACACAGAAAGTTATACATCTAGAGTTTTACTCTAAAAATGAATTACAGTCTGTTCATGTACAATCAATCTTTCTAAACATTATATCAAACATCTCCAAGTGGACGATACATGTTAAAGTTTCAAATGATAACAATACCATCCCAGTGACAAGAAAAGATAAACGCTGTTTCCCAATTCACTTACTTATTATATGCACTAAAAGTACATCCTCTCTCTGTGAGGAAAAATTAAATACTTTGTGTGTGTGTGTTTTAAAAGAGTACGCAAGAACTGGGACATAAATACCAACACGTCATGTAATGGAAGCGAACGTTGTGTCCGGAAGAGAGAACATCATCGGGAACAACTTCCCGTTGCATTTCAGCTTTTCTTCATTTAATATTCCTCATATAATTTATACCATTTCCTTTATCTGATCATTCCCTTGATTTATTTTTCCACATTTCATTCGCACCTCTCTAAAACACGACCGTGAATTCGGTGAAACAAACAGTCTCAAAACTCCGCCTCCGTCGTACAAGGAGTTGTGGGAAATATTAGCTGAAATAGTGTCCACGGATCCACACTTCAAAAATCTACCGGAAATAGACGACCATCTGGGTACCTTTAGGATACTCATTTCAACATCCTACCGTTTGGGACGAACTCATTCTAATCTCGGATACTACGGTATTTAGTACGATAGTTAAATGGTAAATGGCGCACTTCTGTAGAGCTTTTATCCAAAGCGCTTTACACTGCGTCTCATTCACCCATTCACTCACACACCAATGGTAGCAGAGCTGCCATGCAAGGTGCTAACTTTCTATGGGGAGCAACTTGGGGTTCAGTGTTTTGCCCAAAGACACTTCGGTATGTGGAGTCACATGGGCCGGGAATCAAACCGCCAACACTACGATTAGTGGACAACCCGCTTTACCACCTGTGCCACAACCTGAGCTCTCCTCTTTGGGAAACCTAAGCTCCGGTCACTCATGGCCCCTCATCACTTCCTCATTACGGTTACAGCTTTCAACAGGTTGTCTCTACAACCGCCTGTCTACCTTCCTCACGTGTTTACAGGCTACTTTGCAGTCACTCCACAAATATCTCAGTGAGTGAAGAACTACTGTCAGCACTTTGTTCTGCATATTATTCTGTTCCATCCAGTTGGTCATCCACCAGTGAGCACTTCCACCATTACCAGCATCCCTCACAGAGCCACCAAATCTAACACTGGACATTTATACAGTCATTGTGCTAACATGAGAAGACAATGAAATAGAGGTAAGCTATCTTAGGCTGGGTAAACAGCTTGAAGGAAGTTATAGGGTCTCAGAAGAATTCAAAGCTGACCTACAAGTGCACTGAGTGACTAAATGTGCCATCGGAGGCAGAGAACCTTCCGTCTCTGACTCAAGCACGTATTAGCATTTGGAGGACCACGTGAACATGTTAGCATGCAATTTCACCACTCGAGTCAATCCATCTCCCTGAATATGTATTCCCAGAGGCCTAATGGGCATAAATAAACAGCAAGTCACAACATAGTCGGATATAATGAGAGGAGGTTGATCAAGATGTTGGCTTTATTGAAGGAGAGGCAAAAAGAGGGGGTGAGCGAAGAGAGAGAGAGCGAAAGAGAGAGGGGCGTGCTTGTGGAAGGATATGTTAACTGGGATCTCAAATGGCAGCCATTAGCGACACTGCAGAGCATTTATGGCATCCGCTTTCTCTCTGATGAGAAACAATTAGTCCTCAAATGATGCGCTTTTTTGTTACGCAACAGCTCCGACCAGGCGCTGGGCCATCTTCTCTTGGCATTGATCTGGTCATTACCTCCAGCATGTTGTATAAAAGGTTGATCTCTCTCTCTATGCATCGTGTGAGAAAAAGCCCCACACTTAACTCGAGCGATTGTGAAAAACAGTAGCAGGTTTGCAAAAAATTAACACGTCGATTTTCAAACAAACAATCTCCTCCATGTCTGCAGGGGGCGATGAGAATCAGCAGGACTGCACATTGCTCCTCTAATATCCTGCCAAAAGGCTGATTACTCCAGTAATGGTTGGTAGACGTGGTATAAACACGCTTGGTCTGCAGACTGTCTATAATGCTTTTATGTTTTTCTTGTTGATTTCTTTTCCAGTGCCACATTTCTGAGGTTAGTGGACAGCTGGAGAAACCTGGGGGTAAGTTTAGTATTCAAGCAATCTTCAACAATCTTGAAATGAACATGTTCTGTATTATGGGTAGAGAGCAGCTTTTTTTGGTGGACTGAACTGACAGACTAATGGAAAACCGAATAGTAGAGAACAGAAATAGAGTGCTGAATATCTAGGGGGGAAAAAAAGAAAGAAATGGTGGGCACAGTTAACAAAACAAATAGAACTCAATGCCAAAACTGTCAATGCCTCTGCCGCCAATAAGTCTAGATGCTCTCGTTACTAATTTGTACGCCAGAAATACCTTTAAAGATGTACTTCAAACAGGAAGGACAGAAAACTTAAAACAGCTATTGGAGAAAAAAAAAAAAAAAAAAAACACCAGATATTTGACCTTGCTGTGACCATGAACCTGTTTGGATCAATTCCAAAATCTAATCAGATCGACAGCTGGTTGCGATAATAATAACTCCATATAAATCCCACAAACATTCACCCATTCCTTCTTGAGAGATCACGCACATGAGAATCTCAGTTGGACGGACGGATTGGCAGACAACGTGAAAACAAAGCCTTCCCCGCTAATTACTGATGTCTTAAACGAGTGATTTCCAGGATTTCTATCACACTTACAAGTTTTGTTGACCTTTTCTGTAAAATAGATAGATAGATACTTTATTGATCCCCCAGGAGGAAATTCGAGAAATCGCGACCTTAGTATTCAGTCCCTCCAGGATTGAGAGATTGTGCGGTGACAGAAATTAACATGAAATCAAGCAAGCTTGCAATTTTTCAAAAATGACCGCAGATTTTCCACAGATTTGGGACAAGACGTGTCATGTGACGTCATCACAATGCACATTCAGCTACGAGCTTCTTCGATTCCCGTGAGTCAAACATGAGTACAACTGAAAGGTTTCATTTACCAACAAATATGACTTGCAAAAACGAGTTTGTGCAATGGCAGTTCTAACAATTCAAGTATTTTTCGAAAAAAAGTAAGTTTTGAAAAAAAAAAACGCAGCAAAAGCGAGCATTTTTGGCCGCGACGATCTCAAAAGACTCAGCGGAATCCTGTACGGACTGAGCATTATAAAAGAGTTTATTTATAGGACCTTATAATACCAAGCGTGAACACAAATCAAACCAAACAGCAAATGAACCAAAAGCATCAAATCCGCTTTCATTCAGTCTCGACAAATGGCGAGAACGTCCAAAGAGGCATCTAGTACTGACTCCACCAGTGTTATCAATCTAAAGATACCCGATTGCACATCACTCATAGTGAAGGTGTATAGTTGAAAGGCAAAAAAATATTAAGTGCTTTCATAAAAAGTCAACCTACAAGAACACCGAGCATTGATATAGCTGTTAGAATGCTTGCTAAAAGCTGGCTTGGGTTTCACGGTTTCTGCTACACAGCATGACAGCCTCTAGCGAGGACATGTCCTGTTTGTCATTTAGCACATGAAGACGTAAACACTGCCTCAGCACCTCCAGAGCCACATAGTACGGCTGACTGGATAAAACCAAAGTCCATCTTCTCAAAGAGTAAAGCTCTGCAGCTGAATGTCCTGAGGGACTGGCTTGTTTTGCTCGAGATGCCCCCAGAAGGAGAGAATGATGACACAGCCTCCCGTTATTACAACAGCACACACGGAATATCAGCACCTCGACCACTGTGGGCTGCTCTCTGTACAGACGCCTTGCTTAGTCACCTTCAGAGGAACTAATAACAGCCCAATGCACTCAGTTACATCCATCCAGCTGGGGGAACCATAACCAAACCAACAATCAAGGAGCACCATAAGTGACCACTCATGTGATCGTCATGTGATCTTACGGATTCGAGTTTTAATGTCATGTGCGGCCAAACACCTCAAGCCCTCAGAAATCAGAAAATTAAGTGCCCTATTCAGGCAAGAGAAATGATCAGCTAGACACAACCTGAACTCATTCAAATCAACTGATGATTCAAACAACCAGGAAGTAGTATGTAAATAGATATAAAAAGCGGAGAGTTGAATCAAGCAGTTGTTTCATTATTAGAACTGCAGCAGGAACGCCGGTGTGACTAGTGGCTCTTCTGTGCAACCTAAAATCAGCACACTAAATACTCTACACCTCGCACGGGTCCGCTTACAGATGAACAACTTTATCGAGTGCTTGAGAGTTGCTAACCAGTTGACGATAATCAACTTCACATCAGTCAGCAAATATTGTTCCTACTTGCTGCTAATTGTAGACTTCAGTATACACAGTAAAATTGGTTCTTTATTGTGCTGTCAGAAAGCATTCCAGAATAACGAACAAATGCTGCAAAATCGGAACAATCGTACGTTTCGAGCAGGACAGGATTTGTAAAATCATCAGGCTATATAGTATCAGAATCAACGCTCAGTTCTCAGTGTGCTATGTAGACCAAAAATTGATGCCACTGGAAGCAAATCAAAGCGTTTCACTTACACATTTGAAGAGAGAGTAGGCATGCAGTGTCATGATTTCATCTGTCAGTGTGGTGACAAACAGGATGGAGGAGTCACAAGGTACGAGTACCCATTCACACTCACTTCCTCTTGCACACCGTTCGGCTTTCAGAAAAACAGCAGTCACCTACGACGCCCTCACTGAATGAGTGCTCAAACGCACTTCAGCGCTGATTCACGACCGATTCATTCACAGGCTTTTTGAAACCAAGAGGAAGCTGTTTACTGAGGAACATTTCGGTGCAGAAAATTAAAGAGGCCAGGGCATTTTAGTCATTGCCACGTCAGTCGATGAAAAACACAAACCGGTCTGAGGAATATACGTGGTTTATATTACGCATTGCTTATTCTGAAAGGAGTTCTCGTCTGTGATGGAGCTTCTGAAACTTCACAGACATATGGACAGGAGAGCAAGGACTCTGAAGCATGCCGGGGTGTGCGTCTTCTTTCCTTACTGGCTGTGAAATTGTAACTCAATTTGCCATCTGTTCCCCAATCACAGCACTCAATTCAGAACATCCAGTGCTTACCTCATGCCACCCAGACACTTAACACTACACAGCAGTATTGCAAATAGTATTTCCCCCTCACACTCTTCTTGCAAATCGTCCCGCAAATTGATCTCTTGAATGCTTCTAGTTTCGGGCACAAAAGCTCCATCCACTGGCCATCTGATGTGGCTGGCTTCATTTGCTTCAGAGGAAGCATTGACTAGCCTTCACCATCCCTTGGAAGATGTCATGTGATGGAGAAGAACTGGTAAATGGGAGGGAATTGGCAATGACTAAAACCGGAATAGAAATGGGGTAAAAATACAAAACCGACTGACTACCAGGGGATCTACCAGTGGCTCATTGGCAATCCTGCGATTTGAACTCACAACCGCTAATGACTGAGGTTCCACTGTCCACTGCTGCTGAGTGATGAAACACTACAGATTCTAGCAATCGATTGAAGTCTAGAATGCAAGCCTAGCAATCTCCTAATGTAAAGAAGATTCTGTAATGCGCAGTCAGATAACAAATGATACATGCCACAATAAATAGCCCTGTTGCTCCAGATGATGGTGGAACGTGTGGGTAAACAACCTGCGCTCTACTAATTGCTAAATGTCCTGTGCACAGCAGCTTTAATTATAGGATGAGAGCATCAACAGAATTTCAGAGAGCACTGGCACACCACAGCTCTACAAGTGTGTGTATTTGCACAGAACACACTTGGATCTCAGAGACTGAGGTCTGAAAGCCTGGAAATGCCTCAGGTCTCAGGCTGGCCACATGGCACACACCTCTAAGGACTTAATTCCCTAAGTGCGCTGGCAAATTCACACCCCAAAACATCAAAGAAAAGCACACAAACAAACTGGCCTGGTTCAATACGGCTAGCAGACTGCGGGCTAAGTTCAACCCTGAGCTAGCACGTAACACACCTGGATGTATGTACTGGCTCGGTTTTGAACTGAGAAGCAATGTGTGTCTTGTCTCAAGAGACAAGTATATCTGTATTGATATATTTTGTTGTACTCTGAAAAGTGTATGAGAATCAATAAAAATTGTTATGAAAAGAAAAAAAAAGAAAAAAAAAAGAAAAGAAAAGAAAAGAAAAAAAGAGACAAGATGACATGCATCCCATATGGGATGAATGCATTAGTTTTACAGCAAGCCAAAATTAAATGCACCATGCACACAGCTGGAGATGGCTGTGCTGCTGCCAACAAATCACACTAAACAGCTAATCAATGAAGCACGCTAAACCATCTCAGACTATTATTACAAAAAAACAAAAAAAAAAACCCCTGTATCAAGGTTGTATAAAATCCTGGGAAGTGGCCAAGCTGAAGATCATCCGAGTAGAGGTTTAATCCTGAGTGTGTGTGCAATATTTGACCAGATCTTAGATGGGCTTTTCCCATCTTGCACTTTTATGCTAATATTGAAAATGTGAATTTAAAAAAAATGAACAGAAAGGTCAGAAATAAATATGCACGAACACATATACATACATTATACATGTATACATAATACATATACGTACATATGTATGTGTATATATGTATTATGTATGCACGTGTGTGTGTGTGTGTA
>JAFFST010047628.1:140732-153890 GCA_022414735.1 Noturus placidus
TTATTTAGATGTTACAAGATCACCATAATCTTCAAATTTAGAATTACATTTTAAAAACGATCAAACTAAAATAAAATACATTTTAATTAAATACTCATTAATTATTTTCAAAAGCCACAGGAAGGCTGTCATGGAAGCAGTGCGCATGCGCCATGCATGCGCGCTGCATTTGCTCGGCTCCGAAGCGGACTTGACTGACAGTTCTAAACATGTGGACTTTTGCCTAGCCCTGTGTATGTTGTTTGCTGATCGCCTGACCCTCGCCTGTCCTCTGACCTCTGTTGGATTTACGTTTGGGATTACAGTGTTTGACACTGTTTGTAAATAAAGCACGGTTCACACTGCAATTGCGTCCTGCATCATTCTCCGCCGTCACGAGACGTGACAGAGCCGCATCAGAAGGATGAAGGAGCCGCATGCGGCTCCGGAGCCGCGGGTTGCCGACCCCTGCCCTAGTCTGTATTAATGTGCTCAACTACCTAACTAGTTTGCTTTCTGTTATTGCATTACTAGCATATATACAGTGCCTTGCGAAAGTATTCGGCCCTCTTGAACTGCTCAACCTTTTGCCACGTTTCAGGCCTCAAACAAAGATATAAAACTGTAATTTTTTGTGAAGAATCAACAACAGGTGGGACACAATCATGAACTGGAACCAAATTTATTGGATATTTAAAAATTTTTCAACAAATAAAAAACTGAAAAATTGGGCGTGCAAAATTATTCAGCCCCTTTACTTTCAGTGCAGCAAACTCTCTCCGGAAGTTCAGTGAGGATCTCTGAATGATCCAATGTTGACCTAAATGTCTAATGTTGATAAATAGAATCCACCTGTGTGTAATCAAGTCTCCGTATAAATGCACCTGCTCTGTGATAGTCTCAGAGGTCCGTTTAAAGCACAGAGAGCATCATGAAGAACAAGGAACACACCAGGCAGGTCCGAGATACTGTTGTGAAGAAGCACACTGGAGCTTTTACTTCCCTAATGGTCTAGCTAATAAAACGTATGATATTTCTACCACTGGGCTGAAAATGTTCTCGTCTCTGATGTGACACTATAAGAATTGTGCGAGTTACCCGAATCCAGCTCACTTCCCTTACTCTTACTTACCTAAACACTCAAACATAGCAAATACTCTAGGTTGCTCAAGGTAAATTCAGATGAATAAGAAAAGCAGGCAAAACTACTTAAGGCATAAATAAACACGCATCACATTAAAAGGAAGCACTCGACTGTATTAGTGGATCCAGCTTCCCCAAGCACGTTTGTGATCTTGTTCTCAAACTAAACAGGGAAATGCGATAATAATAGCACGGTCACAATGGGCTATGACAAGTCGAAGATACCCATTACTTTCATTGGAGAGATGCTTTAATTATTAGTAAGGTTTCAGAAATGGAGTCTATGTTGGTGTAGATCACAAACCGCTAATTAAGAAGCCAACGGCTGACAGGTACTAGTATGCTGGACCCAGGGGGTAACTGGTATGAAAAGAAGCGCACATGTAATTACAGGATCACGGCTCTTATTTTAAACCACAGTTACAGCTGAAGCACTGTGCAAACTTTAGCACTCCTATATTTTGACATTTTCCCATTCGGAGATACTTTGCTGGAACAGCAACCCCCTGAACACCAGAGTGTGATCTGATTGCACTGCAAAAAAATAAATAAAACCGTATGGAAAATACACTTATGTTCATGCATAGTTTATCCAGGCTTCCTGAAAGGCCATACTGTTATTTGCAATTAATGTTCACCTGTACATTCATGCACTTTGGAGACATTTTTAAAATCTCAGACTTAAGCCTCGGATTCCGGTCCTCGTCTGACAGGAGTGGATCCCCGATACGTTGTCCTGCAGCTGTAGCCCATCCACCTGAACGTTCTGAAATGCTTTTCTACTCGTCACGGTTGGAAAGAGTGGTTAAACGAGTTCTGGCGTTCCTGAAACAGACCGTTCTCCTCTGCCCTCTCTTATCAACAAGGCATTTCCACCCACAAATCATCCTCTCCATCAATGTTTTTGTTGTTTTGGCACCATTCTATGTAATATCTAGAGACTGTTGTGTGTGAAATTTCCAGGAGATCAGCAGTTTCTGAAAAACTCTACCTGCTGACTGGGACCAACAACCATGCCACGGCTCATTCTGATGTTTGACTCGAACATTAACTGAAGCGCTTGACCTGTATCTGCATGATTTCATGCACGGTGCTGCTTCCACATGATTGTCTGATTGCATGAATGAGCAGGTGGTCCTAACAAAGTGCCTGCGAAGTGTATGCCACAGTTCTTTCCTAGAAATGTAACTGGTCACCAGATTTTACATTGAAAATCCATGAAGTTGAGTTCTTGACAAATACACCAGACAGCTTTGGACTCCAGATGCTTTTCACAGAAATAGTCTCAACATGCAATAAAGAGATCATAAAGAACATTTTTTGTGCCGTCAACAGCGCAGACTTTGTCCCCAAGAACAAAAACTTGAACCGAACGTGAACTTTAGGTCAATGTCCTGGCGTGAATCCTACATCAAGATCACTGCACTAATTCAATTAAAAGTCAGCATGCTGCTACAAATGCTGTAATGAATAGATTTAACACAACGTGTAATCATGCTGTAGAAATAAAACCAAGCACTAGGGCCAGGTGATATCAGAAGACCAAAATAACATGTATTATTTTCCACATTAAGGTCAGTACTTACAGTAATTTCACTGCATGAGAAAACATGACTTAAGGACAGCAACGTTGGTGAAGCATCAGTCACTGAGGTGTGCCTTTTTGATCATTCTCCGTATTCACTCACTAGTTCTTAAATGAGAACAAGGATTGCTTGTCTTTCCACCCTTTGCACAGCTTGCAATTTAAGTTCTTCTGCCAAACCAAAGCATGTCCACAGTACAGACCAAATCCAAAGGTTTTCAGACATACAGGTTGGTGGTGCTTCCGGGTGGGTGACACATCCACATTACTATAGTAACCTGAGCTCATGATCAAACCAGTGAGCCTGGTTGTGAGGCACCACTAACACTACCTGTTGTACCAGAGGCTCTCAGCCTTTTGTAAATAAAGCCTCCCTTTTTGAAGCTGGAAAAAATCAAGTATAAACTCAGAGGTAGCGGAGACTCATTTTTGGGAAAATGGCAACAGTTTATTACCTACTTCAAGGATGTACGCACCCTGGAGGTAGATTAAGGAGAGGTGGACAGTCATTACTATCCATTTAACCCCCCCCTCTTCCTTTTTTTTTTCTTTATATATATTCTGTATCGATTTATGAAAATAATACGAAACATATGTAATTGAATCACATGTACATGAATCATAAATAAATGAATCATATGTAAACATTCCTGGGTGGGAGGGGCTGTTATTGGGGTAAAAATATTGAATCTGTATTGATATATTTTGTTGTACTCTGAAAAGTGTATAAGAATCAATAAAAAATTATAAATCAAAAAGCCTCCCTTATCATGTGACACCCCCCATATTAATACACACACACCATATACACACACACACACACACACATATATATAAATAAAAATAAATGCCCTGGCCGTTTTTTTTTTCTTCTTCTTTTCTTGAAAGCAATTTGCGCCTGCCTTCCAATCTCTCCGTGCCTCTTGGGTTCAGAAGCACCATGTTCTACCACAGTACTCCACACGGGATTCCACTGCTAAAGGTGCTGCAAAAATGCATACCTTTATGTGAATCAGTACCAGCTTACCTAAGAATAATATGGACCTCTTAGCCATACATAAGGACACAAATCCATCACATAAGACATGAGAAAGCACTGGTTATGCATTTTTTTAATTCTTGTGCAAGTCTTTTGTTTCCTTTTTACAATTCAAAATGACAAATGTCAAATGAAATAAAAATTTTAAAGGATTTTCAAAAGCCATTGCCATTGTGAGGATATGAAGTACTGTACCAAACGACTATAAGCACAATTGAGAAGAGAAAAAAAAAAAAAACAGTCCAGTCTATTTACAATTCATAAGAGGAAATAGCAGTGTAATTATGGTGTCAGTGCTTGACATGACAACTATGTGAGAAGAGCAGAATAAGTGTAGAACTTTTACGAACAGCGTTTCAACGGAGAGGTCAATGTAGGCACCTCAACTCGCACACAGACAAAAACCAGGGAGAAAACATGAGCTAAAAGCTTATTGTGTGTGCAATGACAGGATGATAGCCATGTTTCTGCTGAGTCCTCATGACCCTGTATTACTGAACGTGACACTTTGCATGAGCAATGTAAAAAGCCTTGAAGTGACATGGCACATGTATAATAGTAATTTTCTAATGGCGTACTTGATATATCTAACTAAAGAGGACAAAAGAGGCAGCTTGTCAGCTTTTCTTTCTTTCAGCATCTAACCCCAGGACTACCTGCTAGCACAGTCCCTTTTCTTTAAAGCAAGACTTTGCAAAAGAGAGAAACGGAGCCATGTGAGGTCCAACAAATTACCCTATGCATTATAGGGACATTGTAGTGGTTCATTTGTAAAACATGTCTCTCAAAGCACAGTCGCATGAGGTATCAAAAGCTCAATACCTTTTCGAAGCTACAACATTGTAAACAGATTCAATAATGTTCGATAGCTTCTAATGTCATCACATTTTCCTTTTCCTGTAGGCGAAATACATTTTTAGACAACAACCTCAACCCCCCCATGGCACGCATTTTGCTGCCGCAGACAAACGTCACACGTTGTTTCAAAAAAAGAGATTAACTGTCAAATGGTGATTAATGCTATGACACTCATCTAAAAGCCACCAATAGGAGGGTAGCATGACATGATGCAAAAAAAAAAAAAAAAATCCCTCGGGTCAACCGTGGGATGTAAACAAAACATGCTAACGGAAATGGTTCTGTGACCCCATATTCTGTTGATTGATGATGTAACTATAAAGTAGTAATGTTACTGAATCACAGGTCTACCGTACTTCAGTCTTTACATGTAATCTGACATGGAGTAAATTTGGGCAAGATACGAACACTTTGGCGAGTAATAATCAAGACCAATGTAATCGCACAGTCTAAAATCTACTTTAGATGTAGCATGATATTGAAAGCATGATCAAATATGGTCATCGCACTCAGATCACCGTAATTATGACCTGTTGCTGGTTAACAGTACAATGCACAGTGCGCATACTGAGTGTTTCTCTCCACACACCGTGCCTTTACTCGCTACTTAATGAGCACTAATTTTCACTTCATAATTGTGTAGTTTGGGATTATACAAATGGGCTATAGCAATAATTACTATAACCACCGTTTTTGGGGAGAACTTATGACGTTATCAACAAGTGATTTTCACACAGACATAAGAATATAAACACCATCCATATATTTTTAACACACAAAAATATGCTTGGAAGGAGAACATGATTCATGTTACTTCCAGCTACTGTGGAGTTAACGTTCTAGGGCAGGTTGTTTAAGGAGACTAGAAAATTCCTGATAAATTAATCAACTGCAAATGAATAATACATGAATTGTAATTGAAATGCAATTATAAATTCATATAAAACCAAAAGAAGATCACATCAAGACAAATAAGATATATCTAGAACAAACATTTTTTAGCATTTTGAATACATACAATTTTATACACAGTTATGTCTATAGCGCCAATAGACTTCGACTTCAAAAAGTACTACAACACCAACTACATTTCATGGGGACTTTAAATTAAATGATAGTTCTTTATTTGCTTTGTATTTAATGCTGTTTTTCTCCCACAACTTGGATTCATTTATCTATTTCTGACCAAAGTATCATTTTGGTATCGAGAATTGAGGCACTACCTGGTATTAGGATCATGACCGCCCTACTTCCAAGTACGTACATCCTGAAAGATCTCTTACTATTCAGAGACAACATTTACCTTAAACACAGTGGTTGATCTGATTGATCTCTCAATAAACAGGGATACGGAGAAATCAGAGCATATTTAACCACTTTTGACCTCGTGATAAGCCCATGCTAGATTTCCTCGGAAAGGATGAGTGCTTGGTGCAAATACACTAGAAACAATATAATCTGGGATGAGGCTGCACACTGGTCCAGTTCTCATCAGTTTCTCATTACAGCATTATTTTATTCGATTGATGTAACTAGGGCTGCAAACCTTCTGGGGAAAAAGCTCTGTCAACAAGTGGAGGGGAAAAGAAAAAAAAAAAAGATTTATCCCTGTTCTAATCTTTTCATATTACAGAAAAAGAGGACAGGAGTCTGGGCATTAAGAGTAAACCAAATTGTACAGGAAGGCGTCTGATCTACTAAATATAAACAAATGCACAATAATGTGCAAGCGTTTAGGCAAAAGTTGAGCACTGAATCTGGTTGGGAATTCACCGAACACCAGTGGACATTGACTCCTCTGTAGCAAGCTCATTGAATACTTCATCATAAAATGTGAGGCAAGTGCTACCTTGAGGTCAGTAATGTTTGGGAAAAACTGATTTATGCCTCGAGAAAATAAACAAGAGCCAAATATCTTTTGTGCAATCATCCATGCAACTGCTTTGGTCCGTCATGCATTACCTCTTTCTAACTATTATGTGCATGCCTACAAACTACGTCTGGTGGAAACAGTAAAAAAAAAAATTTTACAAATGTACAAAAGTGTTGTTGCAGGAAACTGTGAAAACGCCTTATTTATGAAGGTATAGTCTCCAGAAAAGCTCCTCAGGCAGTCCAGTAATTAGCACCTCTAATGAGACCTGTTAGCTTGAAACGTGAAATGTGACAACAGAACGTGCTTGCGATCCGTTCCGACAGGAAAGGTCATTAATATCGCCATATCTGAGACAGTGGGGGTACATTTAGCAGTAATTAAGGCTGCTCGATGAAGCATCAGGGCCCTGAGATCACAGCCACACTGAGCCTTTTGAAGCTACTCTTGCAAAAGTGAAGTCATTATTGTAGAATCAATCACATTTCACATAGTCCAGAGAAATATTAATGCTACATCAAATGCCCCGGGCACATTATTACATAAACAGCAGAAGGTCTGGGTATAACTGAAATCCAGACACGCTGACTCCTGAACAATTCAATCGAGCTATGTGGTCCAGGTCCAGGACCTGCTGATGGGTTCAGACATTTATCCAACGTGACCTACATCTGAGACAGGATAAAACGGAGCAGTTGAAGGTTGAGGGCTTTGCTTAAGGATCCAGCAGTGAGAGTTTGGAGTTTCTAGGTTTTGAAATCATGATCCTCCAATCAGTAGCCAAAAGCCTTAATCGCTGACCCTCACTCTGGGTGTAACTCTGAAGTGAGAGAACAATCGGTTCTTAGACACATCTCGATTCTCTCTTTAAATGGTTCTGCATTGATGCAAATAAAGTACTTCAGCAATACAAAAGGTGAAATCGAAAGCCATATTTCAATCTGGATTTAGAGGAAAATAATAGCCTTCAGCAGTACTTGCACAACAGAACCCTTGAAAAAATGGCAAAGCTTCAACATAATTTGAAAAGTGGCACATCACAAATATCCCCATCATCGCTTTGGATAAAAGCATCTGCTAAATGAATACATGTAAATGCAATGTGATTTCAGTCACACAGCAAGAGGCTGGAAGTCACACCATTAAAAACAAAAAACAATCCATCATGTTTGGAATACAGATGCAAATGCAAAGGAGCATCACATGATGTCACTCTGAATCGGTATCACAACTGAGATTCCTACCCCTCCTCATAACTACAGCTCTCTTATTCACTTGCATTACTGAAGAATATGCTTTAAACATGAACAGCTGAGACTTTAATGGATTCACTGACTTGTTCTCATATCAGAGATATAAAAATAAAACACAAACACCCCATCCATTTAGACCAACACACAGATTTGTTTCATGCCAGAACACATTACTGGACTCAGAAGTCACTGCAGTTGTGTCGTCTGCCAAACATGTACCATCTTGCCCAGCTGCACTCGTCGAGACTATTCCTCGGACGGCTAAGCCTGTCCGCACCAAAGTGTGAATGCAAATATTTTCCCAGCTGTAACTCCCATTTCCTATTGGGGCTAGGCGGCCCACGCTAGCAGCCTGCACTGGTATCAGAGGGGAACAAAGTGGTGTAGGAGGATGACAAATCACTCTGCAGATGGCCGCTCGCTCGGTCCTGTCAAACTTCATATATTTGCTCTTTCTTCATCTTTTAACCAAAAACCACATAAATTGTTCTCTTTTCTGGTCCTCAGATCGTGCTTTGAGGTCACTGTGTCACCATCATTGCTCCCGACAGTACTCCTGACTTGTTCTCCAAGACTGCAGTAGAAACTTCAGAAAACGTGCTAGTGGTTTCTCCATTTGGCTCTGATTAGACCACAGGTCCAAGTGTGTGGCCAAAGTACTTCCTTTCTGGAGTGTTATTGGGTCAGGATGGCTGGGAAAGCTTCAGAAACTACGAACACACTAAACCTCAGGCCTGAGCAAATGATCTAGAGGAAAAAATGACCATGTGATACTTTTACCAGCCTCCTAAAATCTGTGTGTCTTACAACAGAAGTTGCACTGTTAAGTGCATTAGAAGCTCAACACATAAGAAAACCTGGTAGAGATTTGGCTTTTGGAAAGCACACAACAATCATTATTACGAGTATATCTTAGGTATGCTGATTGGTGGTTGATCGTTTTGCAAATTGTTTCTCCCACAGGGAAATATTCCTCCCACAACTATGTTAACCTGAGATAGTGGACCAGGAGTCTCTCAAATCACGGAGTCATTCACTGACCCAGAAAAGGCACCATTATGATGCCTAAACCTCCACCTCCACTAACAGACCTGAATAGGCTTGTGGACCACAAACCCGCAGGCAACGGTGTCGGCATTATTCAAATCCCAGTGATCACTGCATGGGCAGGCTGCCACCGTGGCTCTGCAAGCTGGAGCTCGAATGGTTTAGAAGCAGAAAGAATAGTAATGCAGACAGCCCATATAAGGATGACCGGAGAACGTTTGTATTTATTTTTGGTAACATAAGATGGTGGTGGTGTGCACCACTCCAGCAGGATGGAGAGCTTGGCAGCTTTAGGCTTGTTAACATACTAACACTTGGCACTGCCAGGCAAAGCTTAGATCATTAACAGTAGAAGGACAACTTAACTCCAGGGTCGGCTTAACCATTCCTACCAAAGGAATATGCTTTCAAGATCATTCAGTGAGCTCTCATTTCCGTTAGATGGAGGCGGGGTCATCCTGGTAGGGACCACTCCCATCAGGATAGAAAGAACTTTGCAGTGACTTTTCAGTCTAAGGGAACCCAGAACAAAGCATCAACAGAGCCACTTCTGTTTCTGTTAAGTTGTGATACAGCCAAGAAAAAAATTAAAAAGTCAGACAACATTAGAACTGCATGCTTTCTATGTTTGAAATATCCTAAAATGAACAAGTTTGTAATTGATGTTTCGTACTGATCTGGTGGTCTGTAAACAAACTTCTAACTCCTCTGGAAATGAGATGGAAAAAAAAAGTCTTCAAGTTAAAATCATGAATTGCGTAAAAGGTCACAATAGCAGCGAGGCCAAAGCGCAGCCCCGTGTACCCACTGGGCTCACAAAAACATCATGCTTCGGAGCAGCGAGAGGCAGGAATTTGCAGAAAGGCCAGCACTGCTACGGAGACAGAAAGCTCCCTGGGTAAAGACAACAGCAGTCCTCTACTAAGGGGCCTCCTGGGGACCGAAAAGCCCAATGAATCCGTCAGACCAGAATGAAAACATGCTTACAGGAGGAACGCGGGGGTGTCACTCTGCCATACGGCCCACAGCTGTTCTCCAAAACAGAGAGCGAGAAAGACCGAGACTGAGCGAATGCCTCGGGGTTTATGAAGCACGGAGGAGGATAAGATGCAGTCATGATACCGTCATTTGAGCGCATGCACACAACACACGCACACATAAAAGGTCAAGCTAGATCCAACCGCCCACACTTATTCACAGACCTAGTTACACCATTACAAACTGACATTCATGAACTCTAATTTTTAACCAGGCTGGTTATTCTGAGATACTACTCGGAGCTGAAGTAGTGCCAGAAAGTAGAAAGCACATTTTCAAACTAAGCCATGCAGGGTAATGACAAACTTCCCAGAACGGGTCAATAACTGATAAAACGGTTTATGTTCCTAACTTTAAACACGCTGCTTTTATCTTGGCTGTCACACACTAACGGATTGCAAAATGACAGCAAACAGAAATGGCTTCTTGAACAAAACAAAAAAAAAAAGATTTGTATAAACATGTCTAAGCGTGGCTCAGAAATCAGGCACTGAGCTAAAACAAATGTAATAGATATTGTACACAAGTCCAAACTCTTACAAACTTTGCAAAGTTCCTTGGACATATCCAGGCCACACAGGTTTCAGATGATGACACAGAAACTTCCAGAACAGGTGATGAGCGCAGTCTAGACATGTTGCACCACTTAAGAAGGGAACAAATGTTTCAAAAAACTAGTCAGTCACGTCAATTATCCAAGAAATGAGTAACAAGTTGTCATCAATCAAGTTTCCAGCAATCACAACAAACGCCACCAATCAGATTCATGCAGACTCTGAAACTGTAGCGCTCCTCCATCCTGAGAAAATGTAAAACATCTGGAATGAAGACTCACGGTACTCGAATTACTCAAATATAAATGAGCTGAAAAGATAAAGCATCAAACATACGGAGAGAAAGAAAGATCGAGAGAGACTTGTGGAGTTAGCACAGACATGCAGTGGTAATAAAGTCTGCATTGTGCCAGCTGTGCTGTCATCTACGCAACAGCAGGAAATGGCTCTATCACAGCAGGACAACACCAAAGTCCTTTCACTATTCCACCACTTCCCCTCGGTTCCTTTTGTTCTTTTTTTTCCCCAGTCTCCTCTAAGTGCCATCACATAATGTTCAAATGTTATCTACTTTAAACAGTAGCTGCTAATGCAGGAGTGCAGCTACCTGCCATAACTAATTATATAATCACTTCACTTATAATAACAAACCACAGAGAACATGCATGTTATTACTGTCAAGCAGATCAGCGTCTCGGAAGAATTCTCCAGCGCTTGTGTATACTGAGCTATTTTAGTCTCCACCATCAGACTGATTGATGTTAGGCTGCAGGGTTGAAACAGGCCTCTGCCCTGCGCAGCGCAGCTTTCAACAGATAAGCACGGAGAGTGCGTAGGCCTCTGCTCTTATCTCGAGCAGGAAGATGAACACCGAGAGGCCCGGTGTGCTATCGGGCCACAGATAAGCGCCCTCTGCCCCTGAAACAAAAGCAAAAAACCTGGCTAGGTCAGATAGGTGAGGGGAAGAGCTGAAGCAGCATTACAGCATTTGAAATCCTAAGAGCTGGGTGAATGACCTGATTTCAGATTCAGAGAAATGCTCGTACATTTGCACTACTATATAAATTTTACATTTATTCATTTAGCAGACACTTTTATCCAAAGCGACTTACAGATGAGAGCACACTCACACACCAATGGTAACAGAGCTGCCATGCAAGGTGCTAGCTTGCCATCGGGGGCAACTTAGGGTTCAGTGTCTTGCCCAAGGACACTTCGGCATGGGATCACCCGGGCCGTGATTCGAACCACCAACCCCACGATTAGTGGACAACCCGCTCTACCGACTGAGCCACAGCCGCCCTAAATAAATGTTTTATCATTTAAGCTGTATTTACTACACTGTGTGTAGGGATTTACTTTGTGTTTGAGACTCACTTCTTTATTTTCCCCATGTCGTTTTTTTTTAAAAGCTTCTTTTTTTTATTTAAAGTGTGTGACTTTAATTATGCAGACTTTGTCAAACATTTGTATATGTAACATGTATATTTATAAACGGCTGTTAATAAATCTGATTTAATGCTGCATAAGGTAGGGTTTTATTCATGGTACAGGCCATGCGTTAAGATATAGAACAGCTGTTTATTAGAGCAACAGTAAATTGTGTGGGTGGGGTGGGAGGGGTATGAAAATGAATCATGTGTAGATGAACCACATGTAAAAGAATCACATAAATGAATCATATGTAAATTTTGCTGTGGGGGGGGCATAATGTGCTGTTACTGGGGTAAAAAGTTTGATTCGTATGGATTTATGAAAATGAATCATATGTAATTGAATCACATGTACATGAATCATATGTAATTGAATCATATGTACATGAATCAGACGTACATGAATCATAAGTAAATGAATCATATGTAAACTTTCCTGGGTGGAGTGGGAGGGGCTGTTATCGGGGTAAAAATGTTGATTCTGTATTGATATATTTTGTTGTACTCTGAAAAGTGCATGAGATTCAATAAAAAATTGTTACGACATAAAAAAAAAAAAACAGTAAATTGTGTACAATATGTAAAAAGACTGAATTCATAATAATAAGTATTATCTTATGGTGGACAGAAAAGTTCTATCTCTGATTTTAAGATATTAAACCAAAATAATTGACCCTCGATGTGGTATAGCACATTTTTCCTTTCTTTTTTCATGCATTACAATCATGTTTATATGGTTATATGTAACCGTCTTACATACTGGAAGGTGAGCATTTTCAACGGCAATCCAATATAAAGTGTCTTAGTAGGATGTTGGGCCACTGTGAGCCCAGAACCAGAATAGCTTCAAAGCTCTGGAAGTCTCTGGAAGTGTACTGGAAAGAAGTAGTCTTGAATATGTTCCTCAAAAAAAGTATTTCCTCAATTAGTAGTGCAATCAATGATGGCGGTAGGGACCGCTGTCCAACACGTCACTCTAAAATCTCCCATGAGTTGAGATCTGGTCAGTGTGATGGCTGTAGCATATGATTTACATCATTTTCATTCTCATCAGACTATTAAGTGAGGCCTTGTGCCCTGTGGATAGGGGTGGGGTCAGCCTGGAAGAGACTACGTCCATGAGGATGGAATGTTTCAATGATTGGCAGTGATTCTTCCCTCTAAGCGGAACAAACTGTCAGCACATTGACTGCCACAGCATAACAGAGCAACCGTTTTTTATTTTAAAATTTTTAGAGATAAAGCTGACTATTTTTGTAGAACATGGTAGTAGGGTGACTTATCTGAGACATTAACAGCCCAAGTGATGGTAAACGTGGTAAATTACATGGGTGGGGGGGGGGGGGGGGGGGTTTT
>JAFFST010047628.1:165730-177959 GCA_022414735.1 Noturus placidus
GCCAAATTTTATGCCTAATGTGATAAAAATACTGACAATGTAAAAGATTTGAAGGTTTTAGAGATCGATCATTCTCAAAGTATAGTTCTAAGAAAAGAAGAACAGAGAGGGGGATATGATCTTGTTTGTTTTTGTTTCTTATTATTTCTATATACACAATGATGTCCATAGTTAGATTTTTTTGGGTGGAGTATGCGGTCGTATCTTGTTCTCTAGACTGCCAGGGAGCGGACAAACACATAATGATATAATGAGAGATGAGAATAATGACTGCAAATGAAAGTGATTAAAAGATTGTTCCAGTACAATGTGGCTTTTTTTGGCTCAGAAGGTGGCAAACTGCCAAGGATCATCTACTGCATGGTTATACAAGTGGAACCACCCAATATATTTCAGGGCTAAACACTTGCAAGCAAAATCTATATCATGGAAACCAAAATACACACATCTCAAGCCAAAAGCACATGATTCAAATTCCCAAGGACATACAGGGCATGTATCCAATCAACACAGCAGACTCCAAAACAGCCGAAAGATCAGACTGCCGAGTAATATTACATTATGATTGAAGAAAAAAAAAAACACAGATATTCTAAGTTAAAGCACCATGTAATGTATTTTTAAAGAGAAAATGTTCAGGATCAGTGTTTCAGCTATTCAAACCCATCCGTCCTATAAACACTTATTTTCCAAGGAGTATCATAATCACATATTAGGCTTCTTCCTCTTTTGCGATCCTAATCAAAACAACGGTAGAACACTTTATGCATGAAAAATGCCGTAATTAGAACATGAGCCCATTAGTAACAAATGGAAACCCAGTTAACTTTTGAACTAAAAACTTTCCAACCAGAAAAGGACCAAAAAAAAAAAAAAAAAAAGGAAAGATTTTTTTTTTTAAATGATGCCCTAGAAAGTAAGCTGATAATATACACCAGGACTTTTTAACCCCAATACTGCTGTGCTGAGAAGATTCTCAGGACCAGAACTGAGAACCTTGAAATTAATCATGACAAAAAAAAGAAAAGAAATTAAGATGAAATGAAAAATTTCAAAGGTAATTAGAAAAAAAATATAACTGCGGCAATCAGCCAAAATAGTTTAAGGCTATACTGTAGTTCTTGCAGCTGTT
This sequence comes from Noturus placidus, assembly GCA_022414735.1. Classification (NCBI taxonomy): domain Eukaryota; kingdom Metazoa; phylum Chordata; class Actinopteri; order Siluriformes; family Ictaluridae; genus Noturus; species Noturus placidus. The sequence continues at coordinate 166,863 of JAFFST010047628.1, forward strand.
CGATTTACTGAGGAACTCAAATATATCCCTGCCAACATCTCCAGTGGTTTTACTAAAAAAAAAAATTGATGAACACAAATACTTTTTCTGTGTTCAACTAAAGCGCGTAGCTCAGACTTCCTGACCTCTGATTAGGAAAACATGGAATTCTTTCACACTCAGAAAGTCAGGAAGATGTCCTCAACCCTGAGTTCGACATATTTTATTTACTTTTGACAGTGTGACATGACATTAAGTTTATATCACTTCACTGCTTGAAATAAGTATACTGTAGTGTTTACTTTGGACGAAACATAGCCACGTTAGTCGGTTAAATTGGTAACACTGACCATACTGCTCGCTGTTTTGAGAAGTAAATGCGTCATAAACTCAAGTTCGCTTCAGTGTTGGCTGGTTAGCTAAACAAGTTCAGACTTCCTGCATCGGACTCAAGTCAAACGCAGCAATTATGACAAATCAGCTTTACAGAAACCTGGATGTAGATTTACCTCCCAAATGTGCATAACTAGAGGTGACAGTTACAGTGGAAAACTATCGGAGATGACTGTAAGGGGAACCAGACTCAAAATGGAACCCAACCCATCCCGTCATAGTGAGAATATAAATCTTTACAGCATAGACCTGAAGAAAAATCAAGACCAACAGCACTAAATTATGTTTTTTCGGCAAACTAATGTCTCAATAATAAGACCTTGCCTGCAGAGTCGTCTCAACTTACCAACCCTGTGCAGTCCTTCTGCTCCGAAATCTCTTAACATTCTTAATGCAGAGTAGCTGGGTCACTGCCTCTGTCATATATCATTAGTTCCAGGTTTTCTGGGCCAGTAAAGCCAGCAGATTAGTGGCACTGACATCAGCCAGACTGCTCCATCTAGGCAGCCCCCACAAACTGGGATGCAAAAAAGGTCCGAACAGATAATGGGCTCCATGAACCAGCAAAGTAGCCACTGTTGAGGGGTTAACATCTGCTCTCCATTGGGCCTTTACCATGAGGAACTTTAGGTGGAAGCAAACATTAAGGCAGACCCTCATAAGAACTGCCAGGAGCCACCACAGTGTAAATGCAGGGTCTTCAGAATGAGGCCATAAGTAGAACAATAAGCAGAGATGGCAGAGAGCGAATGTTTGCAGATTGGGTGGAGAGACTGTAGAGAGTGCAGGATGGCTAAACGTGTGAAGAAATGGCACCAAATCGCCAAAACACAACACCCATATGTGAAGCAAGAAGATCTCCAAGCACTGAGTAATTTCAGTGTGATCTTTAAAGTTTATTCATTTTCAAACTGAATGACACGATCCCAATAAAAATCTTCGCCAAATGTCCTAACAGACTGCACGATCATTTGTTCACCATGGTGGATTATACGATGAAGATCTTCTAGCGATAGACCTGTGATTCAAGAACGTTACTACATTCTGCTTACGTCACGAAACAACGTGATCCCTCGTATAAACAGAAACAAGGTTGGTATAATTGTATGAATGATATGAATGGAGAAAACATGATTTAAAAGGAGAAGTGTTTGGAGCCATTTGTCCATGGGTATACATGAGGACAACATGGAACATCCATTCTTCAAAGGAAATAAGCCTTCAAGGAAGTAGCAATTCATTTAAAATGATCACTTGCTAAAACAAACATTTCATTTTGAGTTTGGAGTAATCCTAGGGGGCACAGTGGCTTAGTGGTTAGCACATTTGCCTCGCACCTCCAGGGTTGGTAGTTCGATTCCTGCCTCCGCCCCGTGTGCTCGAAGTTTGCATGTTCTCCCTGTGCTTCGGGGGTTTCCTCCCCAGTCCAAAAATATGCACTGTAGGCTGATTAGCATCTCTAAATTAAACAACAAACCATAGTGTGTGATTGTGCCCTGCGATGGGTTGGCACCCTGTCCAAAGTACCTCCTGCCTTGTTCCCAGAGTCTCCTGGGATTGGCTCCAGACTTCCCGTGACCCTGTGTAGGATAAGTGGCACTAGTGGCTTTCGGACAAACATCTTGACTGCATTCACACGGAGATTTGAATAAAAAAAACTGACACTGCCAGAATGCGTTCTAATACTGCCAATATCGACTCATGACCAAAGCACTGTTTTACAAGAACGGTATTAATGCTGCATTAGACTTGAGGTCGCAACTTGTAATTCCCAACCCCCAACCAGAAAAAGTCAAAGAAAAAATACATATACATGCCCTCAACTCGAAAGTCCAACTCATCTTCTCAACTAGGAGAGGTACTTTTCCAGCTTTTGCAGTGACATCAAATCACCATCTAGAACACTAACTAACAAAAGATGAACATGGAGGGGTCCATGTTCCCCCCACTTCGTGTGCTGTATGCACCAAGTTCAAAAACACCATTCCAACCTGTGAAATACCATTTACAAGGTCGACTGCAGCATAAGACTTGAGATGTGAGCTCAGCTTTGCATAATCAGTAGTACAATAGTTAAAAAAAAACCAAGCTTTAGAAAACACCCCGAAGATATTTTCATCTACTCGTGAACAAACTTGTCGTAGCATTATGAAACATTATTATAATGGTGTAATTAAACTTTGTGGCTATAAACTGTTGACAATATCACGATTCATTGGAATCCATGAGAAACCTGCTTTACAAAAACTCTGCGAAAATAATTGTATAAATTATTCTCTCATGCATCTTCAGAATTTTAAGGAATGCTCTTTTCTTTGTTTACTTCTGTTCGACACTACACACACACACACACACAGTATGCTTTGTGTCACAGTATGCTATGGGAAGTAAATATAGAGAAACCAAAGACATTCCAAAAGGAAAAACATCACTCAAGGATAAAATAACAGCAAAGGCGCTGTAATATCGTCCGCAGGTGCATAAACAAAAAAGCCCTTTAAGAGGGCTGTGCTAGTTTCAGCCTTTCACCAACTGTCCATGTGGAGCAGAGTGTACCGGCACTAATCACGGTTCATTCTAGGTTAGGCTATTTTACAGAACTGCAATGTTTGAGGCTTCCTGCCCCGTTTACTTTTTCCTACAGGGGGTTAAACACGTACAGTGTCTCACAAAAGTGAGTACACCCCTCACATTTGTGTAAATACTTGATATCTTTTGATGTGACAAAACTGAAGAAATGACACTGTGCTACAGTGTAAAGTAGTGAGTGTACAGCTTGTGTAACAGTGTCAATTTACTGTCCCCTCAAAATAACTCAACACACAGCCATTAATGTCACACATTAACTCAACAAAAGTGAATACACTCCGAAGTGAAAATGTCCAAATTGGGCCCAAAGTGTCAATATTTTGTGTGGCCACGCAAGTGTGTCCCCAGGGTCATGGTGTAGCTCTAACAGACCACGCAGAGCAGAGTAGTAACTCCTAAACTGGAAGATTCACTGCAACAGTGCTGAAGATGCACCACACTAGGAATGCACAGACACTGACAGTGATATTGCGTATCAGTTTGATGAACAGACCAGTCCGTACAGGATGTTGCAGCCAAAAATACTTGCTTTTGCTTACATTTTTTTATTATTATCATCATTATTGTGATGCAATTTGCGGAGATTTTTCTGCAGAAAACTAGTGAAATTGTTTTGCGTGGTCTTTCACAGTGATGTTTGTTGGTAAATGAGATCTGTTCGCTGTTCTCATCTTCGATGCACATGAATCAACGAGGGCTTTGACTGAACGTGCGTTGTGATGACATCACATGACGCATCTTGATCCGAATCTGTGGAAAATCCGTTTTGAAAAATTGCAAGCTCCTCCGAATATTGCAGAGATTGTTTGCATTCATTTCTGCAATTGCAAAATCCTGGAAGGACTGGCCAGACGCCACAAAAAGCACAGTAATCAGGATGTATTTCATGTTCTTTGAGGAAAAAAAAAAAAAAAAAAAAACAATTATGAGGGACTACAGCATCTTCGACAATATGAGTAACCTGATAAAACTTCACAAGGCGTTCATTACGAGCAGCAAACCCTGGCTTAGAAAGAAAAAAAATGTCTACAAATAACACTAGTTGAGTGAAAAGAACAGCTCCTGCTCAGTATGTTGTTCTTGACGATCAGCCAGCATCAGTTATTGACACTGAGGGATAACGACGCAGTGAAAATAATGAAACATCCTTGACTTACGGCTGTAATAAAGTAAGTGCTGTTTTTTAACAACATGAAACAAAACCCACGTAGCTAATCTATTTTGTTTAAAAACGAGACCACTAGCTAACGTCAAACAACAAGCCTAGTGTGGCTTACGTACATGATCACACAATCAGGGAATTGTCTAAGAGAGCTCATGAAGTACAGACCAAGCCAGAAAGATGACATGGTTTGTTCCAAATCCATGGTAACTATCTTCTTAATACCTTTTAGTTTGATCTGGGGGTCACGGTTATCTTCCCACAGATACATTTCACAATGTGGCTCTGAAAGAGAAGGGTAGCGAGGGTTAACGGAGCTCGGGGACGTATTTTTCTAACTGAAACACTGAGTATAAAATTACAAGTATCACAGCTTAGCAAAGAAACATTACATTGTGCAAAGAAACAGAACTAAATTGGATTTATACATATCAGTACTGAAGCACTGAGGCAGTATGTACTTGCTTGAACCCTGGCTTTGGTGAATAATTTGACCTGGATGATTCAGAACTGCTGCGGCAATCAGAAAACACTGTCCTGTTCTCAACCCAAACTGCATGTTGAGTCTGGTTCCTCTCAAACGTCCTTCCACAAGTCATCTCAGAGTTTTTTAGCCACTACCATTAGGGATCTAGATCCAGAGTTCTATAAAGCTGTTTTGTGACCTCTATTTTTGAGAAAACAAGTTTTAAAATATGCAAGAGTATACAGATAAAACTGATTTTATGGCAGTCAAAATGGACAGATTTGCTTGAATGGAAAATACTGCACAATACTATGACCTCTATGTGGCCTCCATGACATGTTAATGAGTCCACACCCACAGGAAACGTCACCCCTGCCCATTTTCCATGCACTTTTCCCCCTGATATTATACAGTTTTGAAAACATTAATAAGAAAGATGAGATCAACCTGATGCTGGTGAACCGCAGATCTTCCAGACATCATCTTGTGCTCCACCCATTACATAATTAGACCAGCACTTGATTAATACGTCTGGACAAAAAGGTGCGCACAACTCTCACTCTATTGACAGACAAGGAAATGACATGCTAACAAGCGTCACATTTCTGCTCCAGACTGCGATGTGTGCATCACTGTCACGTGGGGTGCATGTATACTAAATCTCACTGTGAATACATGTAAATGCTTCGTTTTTGTTTTGATCAAAATTCTGTGGAATTAAATTTGTGCCAAAAAAGTATTGAGCATAACTTTTCAAGAAACAAACAAAAATATACAACAGGTGTGTCTCAATCAGCTCCCAAGTTCCGTAGTCAGGGCAACGATCAGGGAGTCGGCCATTTAAGAGCTGTCTCAATCGCAAAACCCTTACAGTGTACTGGAACTGTCACTCCCTAAAAAAATCCCACAATGCACCGCAAACACCAGGAAAAATTGAGCATTACTGGAAAGGCCATCATGTTTTCTGAAGCCTCACAGCTCAAGAAAATTTTTATAAAATATAAATAAATGGGGGACGAACTCAGCCAACTTCCATTAACAAATGTAAGCAGCTTGTTATTATTTTATGTTCTGTAGACACTTTTTTTTTTTAAACCCACTAGCCTATGATCCTACTTGAAGTACCGCGAAAGAAACGTGATTAAACTAACAAATTTACATGATCTATATAAAACTTCAATATTTTTATGGTTTGGGTTCATGCCAGAGTTGTATGCTTCGCAAGTTTATGTTCGCCATTCTGGCATATATCTCTTACCTCTTGGGCGGGGCTTAACAGTGATTTACTCTCATTGGCTAGTGAGATTTTGATCGACAGCTCAAGCTGGGGAGGAGGACAATAATGATGGTGCTCTGTGCCATTCCTGAGAGCTCCTCTTGAAAAAAATAGTCATACGAGACTACCCAAACTTCAAATATTACTTACGCACCAATATACTAAGCAAGTAAGTAATTTCCACTACAAGGTACAAGCATCCAGAACGCTTTCCAAAATTCAAAGTCTTCACGTCCACGTTAGGGAGCTGTTGAGCCAAATCTCACTAGCCAATGAGAGTAAATCGTGGCTAAGCCCCGCCCACACGTGAGATTTGTGCCGGATGGCAAATGTAAACTTGCGAAGCATAAACTTTGAAAGAATTCATAAACCATTATTAGTGAAAATGAAGTTTAGACTTAAAGAATGCTGTTTATTGGATGTTACCATGTTACATTTTTGCCACAGAGTTACCGTTTTCAGTTTCAAAGTATTTTTCTTCGCTCATTGTATATTTTTGTTCGTTTCTTGAAAAAAGTTACGTTCAATACTTTTGCCAAAAAATACAATTATAATAATTTGCCACAAAATTCATGCTTAAACAGCGTCTGGAAATAAGTGTCGAAAGCAAGCGATTTAATCTGTTCGGACATGCCATCTTACTGTACGTTTCAACCACGCAGTAACTGAGTGCAAGTCAAACCTGAAAAGTGAACTGGAAACAAAATGACAGGTAGGATATGACAAATATTATCTACCTTTATAATAACATGTCATCTTTGACATTCCTGATATACTATACGTATTATACACTATACTGTGGGGCGGCTGTGGCTCAGGTGGTAGAGCGGGTTGTCCACTAATCGTAGGGTTGGTGGTTCGATTCCCGGTCCACATGACTCCACATGCCGAAGTGTCATTGGGCAAGACACTGAACCCCAAGTGGCTCCCGATGGAAAGTTAGCACCTTGCATGGCAGCTCTGCTACCATTGGGGTGTGAGTGTGTGTGAATGAGACACAGTGTAAAGTGCTTTGGAGAAAAGTGGTATACAAGTGCGCCATTTACCATTTACCTACCATGATATATTTGGTAACAAACCATCTGCCAAACAGTAGTGAGGATTTACATTTAATGGCATTTGGCAGACACCCTTATCCAGAGCGATTTACATTTATCTCATTTATACAATTGAGCAATTGCAGGTTAAGGGCCCAAAAGTGATCTCTTAGCAGTGCTGGGGCTTCAACTCCTGACCTTCTGATCAGTAACCCAGAACCTTTAACCACTGAGCCACCACTGCCTTGAGTTATTAAAAAAAACCTGTGAAAAGTATAATTATTCTTTTATTTCATGTCTACAAAAAAAAGAAGTTTGAAAAGAAAGGTAAAACAAGAATATGCAAAGCATTGTAACATTTTAAATATTTTAGGACATTTTTAGTACAATTTTTAACATCAAATCAACAATATGGAAGCGTTATAAAACTTTAGAAAAGTATATTGTGCCATAATTTATGACAACATCGCTATTATCTGAAAATTTTAATTGCCCAGCCCGATCCTCAACAGAGCAGCAGAACTCCTGCAGAGGAGTCCTGCTTTTTAAGACGAACCAAACTTTCAGTCGTTACTGTAAAAGCTGAAAAAACAGCTGTGTTTAGGTCGGGAAATCTGTAAAGCGGCATCTAAAGGCTGCTCCTGCAGAGATGTGCACATAGCTCGAACAGCCTAACAATGTCCACAATGGACTCATCCTTTCAGTGAGTAATGAGAATAAACAACATTCCTGGACTTATTCCCGAAAACAACTATGAAGATAAAAAAAAAAAAAAAAAGGAAAAGCTGAACTGATATATAAAGAGAAGAAAAAGCAAGAACGAGAGCGCATTGCTTACAGTGATCTCCTAAAATAACCTGCCTCTTTCTCAGAGTTGACAGTTGGCTAAAGACATCCTTGGCAGTGGTGCACAGACAGATCAGGCACAGATATTTGAATGGGAATCAAAAGGCTTTTCTGGCACTGCAACGCGCAGCCCTTAAGGTCCGTCATGCACCATTCCCGTAGCTGACAGCCGAGCGTCCTTGGCCGAGGCAAACCGGTTTGTTAGGATAGAAATCTGGATCCCAAAAAGTCATGATTGAAATTGGAGCCTGTCTGATACGGCTGCTTTGAGTGTCGTAGCCTCGGTGCTCAGGAGATGATATTACAACAACATAACAAATCAATCCCTCCTTTAGGAGAAGCGAGGGAATATTCCACGCACACACATCTTGCATTTCATTCCTGCGAGGTCCATTCTAGTGCGAGCGTGGCCTTATTTGCAAATAAAGCCTTGTTTCTACATTTGTATGCCTCAACTATTTACACGTGTTTGGAAGTGATCTGCATGTGCCATTAGTGTCACATGAACGCACGTCTTCCCTGCAACCGTTTTCACAATCTACATTATGTGCATGGATGGCATGAGCCATGAAAACCAACAACAAAAAATAAATGAATAAACATTGAAACATTAGCACATGATTGCACTGCAGAGATGATTTATTCTAGATATTAGCTGCCAGCTCATCACTAGCAGGGCAAGAAAGCCGGAAAAAAAAAATGGCCAGATGTGTGACTTGTTTTTGCAACTATTATTAGCATTTCTGTGCTGATGGGTGCGGGAACTGAATCCAAAGCATGTAACCGAATACAAATAACATCGTTCGGATTGAATAGATACAGTAACGTGCTCTGAAAAGATACGAATACAGATACGAACAGGAACAGTACAATTTGTACTTTCTTTGTTTGAGTGTGGATGGAAGGCCAAAATGTAGAGAAAATTCATGTGGATGTAGCTACAGATACTGGCACTGCATCACACATACACACGTGTATGTGTGTGTGTGTATATATATATTTTTTTTTTATTTTTTTTTTTTTTATATAAACACTACAAAAAAATACTCACTATCATTGTGAAACTGTACAATTGAATCCTGATGAGAGCAAAACTGTGTGCTCTGGGTAGGGGGGGGCTATAATTTCTCCCCTGTCAATCACAGTAGGCTTATGTATGTGGAAGAGGGTGGATAGTGCTTTTCCTCCTAGTTTGTTACATTGTCCTGTATGTCACCATAACAGCTGGAAAAAATGTGAATATCTTGGAGGAAGCACATGTTAGACTTCACCCTCCCCGGTTGGTAGCGGTCATCTGACAGGGTGGAATCAGGCCACACACACTGAAGAGATTTCACTTTCAATGTGCATTGAAAAAATCCGATTTGTGAAAAACAGACCTGAGACACTTGAGTCGTCCTCGTCCTCTCCCTCTCTCTCTCTCAAAACAATCAATTACATTCAGGTCCAGAGAAGAAGGCAGCTCTTACCTGGGTGACTATGGGAACTCATTTTTGCTGCTGCTGTTGTTGTTGTTGTCGTCGTCTGTGTGTGTGGACGCAGGAAAGGAAGACAAACGGGTCAGGAAGGAAATGTGTCCTGGCAGATGAGGGTGTGGAGAGGGCCTCACTGCTCCCCAGATGCCTTCGAGGGGAACACCATCCACTGGTTACTGATGCCACTGGACAAGAGAGACTGGTGTGGAGAGACAGAGCTCTCAGGTGCTCATAACGCCCCCTGATGGGCTAAATCCCAGTCCCACCAATAGTCCTGCTTCTCTTCACTCTCTGGAACACAGAATGAACACAAAACAAACACACAGGAAAAGTCAAGAACTGCGATGCTTCATACTGATATCCCTACATAATGTGTGCATTGGTGTAACTGCCACCTCCTCTCACCAACACTGGCGCGTACCCCTGATTAGCGCCAGGAACAGAAGGAGGGTATGACACATTTCGACAGTGAACACGACTGACCAAGAGTCAGCCACCCTCATAAATATGACACGGTTGATTGCTTCTCATCACAGACTCCCATCTTTAGTAAAAGAGCGAAGTAAACATGTATGGATGGATGGACAGATGGATGTGTAAATATGCAGGCAGGTATGAATGTATGGATGGACAAACGGATAGACGGATGGATGGACGAAAAGTATGCATTAAAGAATGTTCGTACACATGCATGCATTACTGATTGAAAAGACAGGCAGAACTGCCTTTTCAGACAGACAGGTCATTTTGAAGACCAAAAAAAAAAAAAAAAAAAAAAACCAGACCAATCTTCTACCTTTGTGTTCAATAACCAAATGACCCAAATAGACAAATATGTTGCTTAAAAGACCAAAACAGACAGACAGATCAGCAAGCAGACGGACAGACCCGTCATTTGTGGATGGATACAGAAACAGTTGTCCACTAATCATAGGGTTGGCGATACATTCGCCAGCCCACATGCCAAAGTGTCCTTTGAACCCCAAGTTGCTCCCGATGGCAGACTAGCGGCTTGCACAGACAGGCAGACCTCTCACTTGCACACCAAGACAGACAAACAGGTAGACCTCTCACTTGTAAACTAACCGACAGATCTCTCATTTGCATCGGTCTTATTTGAACACTCAGACAGACAGATGTCTCATGTGCACACTCAGAGAGACAGGGTCGACATCCTTGACCCAACATGCTGGAGTCAGTCTCACAGCATAATCACATGTGATGAAAAATGGCATCTCCAATGCAGTGCACGCAGACAGACAGACAGACAGACAGACAAGGCTTAGCTCAGTTACATAACTCAAATATGTGCTGCTAAGAAAAGGGAGGAGTGTGCTTTGAGCCCACACTTACACTCTCAGCTTTCCTTCTGATAAAGCAACGGGGAAAAAGAGTTCCTCTAACAGAGCTCCAACATGAATGAAGGCTTAATTGCAACATGAGGCTAAACAGCCAAACTCAACAAATAGGAATTCTGCAGTGGAGGAGAGCGGAGAACTGTCTGGAACACATTGGAAATGACTTGCACGCAGATCTATCTAAACACATCAATGACCTACTGGGTTGTGACATTGACACATTATCTTAAACAGGGTTGCATTATCCCAACACACCAACAGTTATTAATACAGCGAGTATTATAAAGGTTCTCTCACAGTGCTCCTTGGGATGTTTAAAGCTTGGGAAATCTTTCTGTATCCAAATCCGGCTTTAAACTTCTTCACAACAGTATCTCGGACCTGCCTGGTGTGTTCCTTGTTCTTCATGATGCTCTCTGTGCTTTAAACGGACCTCTGAGACTATCACAGTGCAGGTGCATTTATACGGAGAATTGATTACACACAGGTGGATTCTATTTATGAACATTAGACATT
>JAFFST010047628.1:178091-200168 GCA_022414735.1 Noturus placidus
TTTATATCTTTATGTTTGAGGCCTGAAACGTGGCAAAAGGTCGAACAGTTCAAGGGGGCCGAATACTTTCGCAAGGCACTAATATATATATATATATATATCTATATACATATCTATATCTATATATATCTATATACATATCTATATATATATATATACATATCTATATATCTATATATCTATATATCTATATACACACATACATACATACATACACACACACACACACATACCTGTGTAGTGTTTGTAATCATTTGATGTCCATGAAAGCAGGGTATGTGTGAAGTTTTTGAACAAAAAAAAAAAAAAAAATCAAAAGGATAAACCATAGACAATTTTTCACAGTGTTTGTTTTCTTTGCTCATATTTACCAAGGGTGCCAATATTAGTGGAGGGCACCATATATTAAGATTACCTCTTTTTGACGATTTACAACAGAATATGCCCAATATCTCAAAGTAGCCCTTATAATAGAACACACATAATATACAAGCCCTGTCTCACTGATAAAATGCACAAAAATAAGAGCTCCCAGCTGCAGAAACTCTGCCTTTGGACAGGATTTAGAAGGGAAATGCTGCCAGGAAACAAGCGTTCCAGTCTATATCTTCACTCGGAAATTCAACAGGGAGAAATCCTATCATCTCAAAAACTTACCATTTCTTTTACTTCTCCACAAACACATCATAAACCTAAACATAGGTAGGATTTAATTATATTACAGTACGCAGTAGGTCCTTGAAAGTATGAATTTGCCATTGAAGTAATTACATGGTCCAGGTCCTCACACTGCCTCAGCACATGGGGTGTATGCTTTACCATACTTCAACAAACACTTATTAAGGACTCATTCAACAGTCAAGCGTGTGTGTGTGTGTGTGTGTTGAGAGGAAGCAATCATCCACTCTAATGAAAGCAAACAGCCCTCCCTACTAACACTTCTATATAGAACACAAACACGGACAGGGGATGCATGTGGGCTGCTGACTTGAAAGCTATAGGTTTTATTTTTCCGCCCAATTAAAAATAAAGCTCAGGATTCATTTCAGTCATTTTCAGATTATGGAAAGAAAAACAAGCCAGAAGTTAATCAGCGTATAAACAACCAAAAGAGGTGGTCAAAAGCAGAGACCAAATCAACTCTTTAAAGCGGATTTGATTTCCCAATATTCTCTCATACAGATTGCATGATACTAATCTAATACTATGATACATTACCATTATATTGTCTATATAATATAGTATTGTTATAAAATACATAACTACTCAATGAATTATAGTTATGTTTCTTTTTTGTTGTTGAAGTGTGCGCTATAATGAAAACATCTTGTGTTCAAAATCATTTGATTCAACTTTTATTAACCAAAGTATTTAACGAAGATAACAACTTGCCCCAAAACATTTAATGCTCAGTTACTAGTTACAGTTAATGACCACCTTCGTATAAATCACCACTGATATATAATTCAAAGTTCCTTCCTTTATACTTCATATTACAGTCATGTCCAGTATTATTGGCACTCCTAGTAAAAATGGGTCAAATTTGTTATTTAAAAAAAATGTCTGTGGTTAATTACCTTCACGACAAATCGGAAATATGAAAAGAATCTAACATTTAATTGGTGCAAATGTATCCAAAGAAAATATGAACATTTTAAACAAAATCTCAGCTATTGCACCGCTGCATTCTGTACTTCGTGCAACTTCCGTTTGCCAACATGACAGCACTGAATCTTCTATAATGCTTGATGAGATTCTGAGAATCTTTACTATTCAAGGTCCTAGGTTCTCTATTGTTGACTCGCCTCTTTAGCTCACCTCACAAGTTTTAAATGGGGTTTTGGCTAGGGGAATGGGATGGCCATGCCAAAAGCTCAATTCTGTGGTCAGTTATGCATTTTATGTGGATTTGGATGCATTTTTTTGGATTGATGTCTTGCTCCAAGTTGAAAGTTTGTACACGCCTGACCATCACACACATAAGTGGGCCTTCCCCAAACTGTTGCCACAAAATTAGAAGCACACAATTGTATAGGATGTCTTGATACCTTTGCTGCAGCATTACAATTTCCCTTCACTGGAACTAAGAGACCCAAACCTGTTCCAGCATGACAATGCCCCTGTGCACAAAGCACAGTCAATGAAGACATCATTTGCCAAGGTTGGACTGGAGGAACTCGATCGCCCATTCACAGAGCCCTGACTTCAACCTCACTGAACACCTTTGGGATGAACTGGAACACCGACTGTGCAGCAGGACCCCTTGATTAACCTAACCCCACTAATGTTCTTGTAACTGAATGAGCAAATACCCACAGCCACACTCCATAATGTAGTGGAAAGCCCTCTCAGAAGAGCACAGGTTAGTAGAACTGCAAATTGGGACAAAATCTGAAATGGGATATTAAAAAAAAAAAAGAAAGAAAAAAGGGGCACATATGGTAAAGTGTCCACAAACATTTGACCATATAGGTGTTAACAGGTTTCCCCAGATCCTTTGGGGGGGGGGGATCTGGGATCACAGCTGATATTTTCTGTATAACCCTTATTTTGAACACCAAATCCAAAATATTTCTTGGCTAATTTAGTCATAGAAGAGGTGATAAGACAGTATAAAGTGTCTCAGCAAGGTTCTAAGCCAGCACAAGCAAGAAGAACAGCTTCAAGTGTCAGGAACTGTACTGGAGAGACAAACACCACATATTCTCTCAGTTGAGGATGGATGCTGCCTAATAGGTCACTCCAAAATCTGTTCAACTGGGTTGAGATGTGGTGATAGTAAAGGCCATAGCATACGATTTAGATCAGTTTCATCCTCGTCAAACCCAATCATTGTAACCTCAAGCCTTGTGGATCATGGGGCGCGGTCATTGTAGAACAGACCCTTTATTCTAAGGGGGCCCAATGGATCGTATAGCAGCAAAAATAAATTCCGAAAATATCCTTTTTTGCTCCAAAAAAATTGTGATGTTGCTTCAATCTAGTTGTGATGAATAGAATGACATGATAAATAAATTCAAATGGCATACAAATGTAAATCCTGGTGCTCGGTGTAATGCAGCCCAATCAAGGGTTCGAGTGCGTTTCAGCACCAGCATGAGAAAGATAACTTCAGTAATGCTGAGTTAAGATGGTGGGTTTGGAGGAAAGCGTCTCTGGTGAGTTGCAGACGGAAGGAACGGAGTCTCTGGCTCGGAGTGTCTCTGGCTGTTCGCTGAGGCCAGGTGGTGTGGATTAGATGTGCTGGAGTCAGCTTACTCCTACAGCATTAGCACTAGCTATCAACACAACATCGCTCCCATCACACCATCCGAATATTAGAAATGCTCACTCAAAGAAATGTCTGTATGTGGTCGGGAAATATGTTGGGAGGTTATATACAAAAGTTATATAATAAATACAATTATTCAGGGATGGCTAAGCTGAATAATACTGACCGTATATTCAACTGTTGTCATAACAAAAGAGCTGTAAAAGAACACAAAAACACTACTACTTTTTAAGTCCTTTAAGGAAAACTGGTTTTCAGCGACTTTCATCTGATTATTAGATTGAAATCACACCGTCAGTTTGTGTTGATGGAGCAGATTTGCAAAAAAATCTGACTCAAAGCAATTTTTTTTTGAATAATCAGATTATAGCAATGTTTTTCACTGAATTTTTCAGTGTTTCATCTTGCTCTAAGCCCAGCCAGACTGGTGTGTGCGTGTATGTGTGTTTACAGTCCCCTCCGAAATGACTGGAACAGCAAGACCAATTCTTTTGTTTGTTCTGTACACCAAAGACATTTGGGTTAGAGATCAAACTTGGACAAGAGATGAGAGTTTAGGATTTCAGCTTTTATTTCCTGGTATTTACATCGAGACGCGGTAAAAAAAAACATCGAACATCAGACAAGCCAATTTGTCGGTGTGCAAAAATATAGGAACAGATCAAGTAAAGTAAATAACAGTTAATATTAGGCCGCATATTCCCTTGTTTGAATAACTACATCAAGCCTGTGACTCACTGACATCACCAAACTGTCGGTTTCTTCATTTGGGATGCTTTTCTGGGCTTTTACCACAGCCCGTTTCAGTTGTTTGTTTCGTGGGGTTTCTCCCTTCAGTCTCCACTTCAGGAGGTGAATTGCTGCTCAAAAGGGTTAAGATCTGTTGATTGACTTGGCCAGTCTAAAACCTTCCACTTTCTCCTCCTGATAAAGTCCTTTTTTGAGTTGGAAGTGTGTTTTGGGTCATCGTCTTGCTGCATGATCAAGTTCCTCCCTCATTTTGATGCATTTCTCTGTAAATTGGCAGAATTATTTTTTTTGCTGTAGACTTGTGAATTCATTCTGCTGTTACCATCATGAGTTAAATCATCAATAAAGATTAGTCAGAATGCCCCAGAAGCAGCCATGCAAGCCCAAGCCATGACACTACCTCCACAATCTTTCACAGATGAGCTCGTATGTTTCAGTCACTTTGGTAGATGTTAATCTTGGCTCTGTATCTCTTTCCGAATCCCAATTTGGCCTCACGCCGGGGTTCGAGTCCCGCCAGGGCCATGTGTGTACGGAGTTTGCATGTTCTCCCCGTGTGTCAGGGGTTTCCTCCGGGTACTCCGGTTTCCTCCCCCAGTCCAAAGACATGCATGGTAGGCTGATTGGCGTGTCTAAAGTGTCCCTAGTGTATGTGTGTGATTGTGCCCTGAGATGGACTGGCACCCTGTCCAGGGTGTACCCCGCCTTGTGCCTGATGTTCCCTGGGATAGGCTCCAGGTTCCCCGTGACCCTGAAAATGAGTAAGCGGTTGAAGATGGATGGATGGCAGTCTGAGGCATCATCAGGATTCGTACTCATGTTCTTGGCAACAGGCCGAACACTTTACTGTTGCACTTTGACATCTTCAAACGTTCAGAAATACGCATGTGTGCTGCAAGTGCACATAGTAACCTCTCAGAAATCACAAGAATATAATTATATTGTGAAGACATTTTGTTTATATATGATAATTATTAAGCAGGTATCTCGGTGGTTAGGACGTAGGACTTCTGATCGGAAGGTCGTGAATTCAAATACCATCAACGCCACGCTGCCACTGCTGGGTCCTTGAGCAAGGCCCTTAACCCGCAATTGTTCAGTTGTAAAGAATAGTGAGATAATTGTAAGTCGCTCTGGATAAGGGCGTCTGCCAAAATGCCATAAATGTAAATGTATTAAGAATACTTTTCCACCTACTGGATTCATTCTCAAAATGCTATTCAGCTGCATAACACTTCTCTCGGTTAACTCACTATAAATACCTCGATCTGGAATTTAATCAGCTAAAAATGGTCGGGGGGATGGGAGGGGGGTTTACGATGTGAAAATGAAACTGGTGGAAGTCGGTCAAACATCCTTCGATTTTAAGTGAGCGTAACGTGGGGGTTCGGATAGAGAGAAAGGCTCGGTCAACCCCAGTCTACATACACCCCCCACCCACACTGTGTATCCTAGTCAGTGTATCTTAGCCTGTCTGAATGCTCATGTACAGGATGCCTGTTGGACCTGATCATGGCTGGGGTACAGACTGAAGAGCACCTCAAAAGCCACAGGAAGAGATTAGATTAGCTGAGATGTGCTAATCCAAGCCTTCTCTGCTGTTTGACGCACTTCACTAGAAGGAGGAAAGGGCACAGCAAGGCCCAAACTCAATGTCTGCGATAAGCTCTAAAGCCAGAAAAGCCTCCTTTTCCTCCCAACGCCGTTATCAAGGTATTTATCATTTTGAACAACATCTGTTCTCAAAGACAGATAAATGTCTGATTTATTTCTTAAATCCCTCTAAATCTATCTACGCCAATTAAAATGAATTATTTCCCACCATAGTGATCTATCAGGCTTAAATGGGCGTTACTGTTCTTTTTATAGAGAGAGATCGGTGTCGATTTCTAATGCCTCAAAATGTGTTACGACGACTAGATGAACTCCGGTCGTCTTCTGACCTTTCAACCCGTTCTCTTGCCCCGGCTACGAACACTTTGTGTCACATTCCATAAAAAGTACAAAGTTGCACAACGCCCGAGGAGACGGAGCTTGAAAGTGGAATCTGCTGTGGCCTCCAGTGAGTGATTTCTACATCCAGAACTAACAAGGTCGATGCTTTTCGCGGCTATATGCACCACTTTCAGAAATGTTTCCACTTGCGTGGTGAATTCCCGGCCGCGGCAGCCAAACCTTTCATCATGGAATGTCAGTACGCTGGTCGGCCGACACTCAAGACATCGTTTTGTGGTTGCTGTTAGTCTCGCCGAGTAGAGACATTTATCCTGTTACTCATTTATCCAGTTATCCTGTTAGGAGGCGTTTTTATCAACCTCAACTAGAGAACAGGAGTGCAGTGCTGACACGGAAAAACAACAGGCCAAGAAACTTTTGCGTTTTGCCTGAAAGCAATAAACATCCAGTCTCTGTGTGTGTGTGTGTGTGTGTGCGCACGAGAGAATGAGTCAAGCTGCATGCAGTGAAGCAGCGCTCCATTAAGGAGTTGCTGTGTCTTACCACAGACACAGAACCCACACGGCTGCGTTTCCACCAGAGCAGGCTATTTTCAGACACACACCAAGCAGGAAATGAGGTGAGTACCCACCATGCAGTGCGCCCGGCTGACAGGTCTGATCTGCACAATCATCACCATCTCTCGCCTTTTTTTTTTTTGGCTCTCTTTCAGGTCATCGACTAGGCCATGATAAACTTAGAAACACTTTGTGTGGGCGGCGTCATTTCTTTTCTTTCTTTCAATTTTAAAATGCAAAGATTTCACTTGTGTTTGCATTGTGTTTAAGCATGACATTTAAAAACTTTTGCCATTTAACGAAACAAAGCACGGTTGCGCGGTTTTCAGTGTTCATTTTTTTTTCCCTTCTCCATAAAGCGTGGTTCTTTAAATATAAGAAAATGTCAAATACAATTGCAAGCTATTATGTTTTCAACTTACTTCGAAACCATCCAATCTTTGTTGTAACCATTCTCAGAGATTAACAACATAATTACAAAGACGACAAAAAAAATCCTCTTGGCCCGAATGCTAACCAACAAATCTGACAGGATTCTGTACTTCGCTAAAAACTGGTTAGTCATACCCTCACGATCATCACGGCAGTTTATCTGCAGTCATAATCATCACTACCAGATCCATAAAATCACCAAGCGACAAGAGAATATCAGATCATAAATTACTCATTTCTGCAGTCTAGCATGTCTCCCTTATGCAAGCCAATTTGATTCGAATTTTAAAAACATGAACATCAGGATCATGAGACTTTAAGTACGTTATATAAATACATTAATACATTATGTAAAAAAAAAAAACATATTGCAATATATTTTACAACTTATTTGTGCAACATGCTCCATTTCAGTAAAATAGACCTCACACAATTGTTGTCATCTTTACGTGAATGAATGATGCTAGTGCTGCTCCATAATTTCAAGAAGTTACACTGCAAGTGTGCGAATACAGCATATAATGACAAACTTTAATTAAACTAAACCTTTTATGCAGCATGCACCAATTTACCCTGCCCCTTACGCACACTGGAGCACTTTGTGCTTTAAACTTTGTGCTCATGCAACACTGCTTGATCTCTGCAGTGTATAATATAAAATGCCCCCCTACCTTAGAGGACTTTCTTCCTCAGTCACGTGATGATTTCGGCTCAGTCTGATGGTGACTGAGGTCATATTGGGAATAAAAGGTAACGTTGACAAATTAGAAAGGCATTGTCAGTGACTCTGGGTGTCTAATGCTAGCGTTCGTATGACATCACGCGCCGTCGCATAGGAAGCGGTTTATACTTCCGGTTATTAAAAAAAAAATACGCTAGTAATATATTTGAGATATTACCTTTCTAAAATCCACACACTAGATTGTAGTGCAAAGTGCATAGTGTAAGTGTATAGTGCTTCATTTGGGACACAACTTTAGTATTTACTCTCGGAAGTAACGTAATGATTAAATATGCCCCGTGCCATGCGCAGACCAACTAATCGATAATGAGATTCGTTGACGACGATTTTTATAATCGATTACTATCGATTAGTTGTTGCAGCTCTAGTTCACACCCAGGCGGTAAACGCAGGTCACTCCCTGACAGGAGATGGCACTTCTTGAAAAGCAGAAATACCCCGGTACACAAGGTGGCGCTGCACAACTTTCCATTTCTGACACCCACTTATCACTGAGAAGAAGAAGAGAGCCAGCATTTATGTCTTAAAGCCAACACTTTTTGCCAACTCGCTAAAGCACGTATGCACATTGGTGGAATGTGAGGTATTTTGGTGATTTGGTAAATTGCAACAAATACTTCTTTAAAGCTAAATCCATAGAGTTCTCACTTTAAACAGTATACTCTTTTTAAATAAGTAATGATTTTAATTATTACTTTACACAGGGCGATTATTAATTACACAGGGCGGCTGTGGCTCAGTCGGTAGAGCGGGTTGTCCACTAATCCACTAATCGTAGGGTTGGCGGTTCGAATCCCGGCCCGGGTGATCCCATGCCGAAGTGTCCTTGGGAAAGACACTGAACCCTAAGTTGCCCCCAATGGCAAGCTAGCACCTTGCATGGCAGCTCTGCTACCATTGGTGTGAGTGTGCTCGCATTTGTAAGTCGCTTGTAAATGTAAAAATGATATTTCTGTAAAGCTGCTTTGAGACAATGTACCATTGTAAAAAGCGCTATACAAATTGATAAAATTGATAAATTATATACAGGCGACCACAACAGCATTCACATACTTATGGGCACTTCCAGGCACGTGAACAGAAGTGCGAATCTCATTGGTCGGACAGTTTTTGATGCGGCACGTCAAAAAAAAAAAAACCCTCGACGCTAAAAAAGTTTGCTGCTTTCACGCCCGGGTGTGACAACTTCCATTGACAGCCATTGAGGCATTAAACGGACCATCATCGTGGTGTGAAGAGGACTTAAATGTGTTGTAAGGGCTGCAGTGTTAGCATCACGTGAGCCACTTTTTTCTTTCTGAAATCTGTTCTTTTTCTGTTTTTTTTTTTTTGTTTTTTTTGTTTTTTTAAGTGAACATGTCCTCCCCAAAAGTGTGAAAACATCCTAACATGCACTTGAACAGCTTTGTTTTCAAGCAACATGCAGGTGTCTAGGGAAAAAGAATGGGGGATTACTTAACAGCTTAAGCTCTCAGGACCCATAAGCAGGTCTTTCATTCCTCTTGCATTGCTCACCTTGTAGTTGCTGCATACCTTTTGCACTGAGACTGACTGCAGTTACAGAATAATATACCTTAAGAATTTTTTGTTTTTTTAAAAACTACAAAAAAAAAATAAAAGACGACATTGAGTGCAACTAATCCCAGAAGAGACTTGCATTAATGACTAGATGGACATTGTGTCCCGTCACCTGACGTGATGATGGTCACAGAACATTAACGACTGCATGTTCATTTTCAAACACAAACATATGAAACAAACAAACAAAGCACTTCATTGCTGCAAATGACAGTAACGATTATTTTATCGATTAATACGATGGGGCAGGGCAAATTTTCAGTACCATTTTTTCGTTTATTTAAAATAAAATCCACCAACTGAGTGTTACAAATATAAACTTCAGACTAAAACTTACACAACTGTTTGTCCAATTATATACAGCTGAAAAGAACCCAATAAACACACACACACACACACACACACACACACAGAGTATATATTATTAATTTAGGACTGTAGTTTAATGCAGTGCTTTTTTTGCATCCATATAAAGTAAAGCAAAAAATACTTATGACAATCTTATATTTTATACATACACACCCACAGATACATATATACACACACACACACAGTATTTATGCACTGCTTTTTACGATGCAAAAAAGCACAGAATTAAACTACAGTCCTAAATGAATAATAAAAATTCCCTTTCACTGCACCTTGTGGTTTCTGTTACTCACTGCCTATAGACATATTGTTTTACTTTTGATTAGTGCTTAAATTGGACATTGGATCTTACTTGCACGCCCACTATGAGTGAGGAGCAACGCGGCCTTATAATAAACGACAGAAGTTACACTACAAGCGCGCATATGCAGCATATAATGACGAGAGAAATTAAACTAAGCCTCTTAAGAAACTGGCACCAGTTTCCCCACCCCTTGCACACAGTGGAGCATTTTGGATGCATGTAGTTTGTACTCGTGGATCACTGGCGTGCTTCAGTGCTACACAAACTCTGCTCTGTAAAGTTTGATCTTCTCCGCGGTGTTTAATATAAAATTCAATTCAATTTTATTTTTTATAGCGCTTTTTACAATAGACATTGTCTCAAAGCAGCTTTACAGAAATATACAAACACACTATACAGATATTAATGCCCCCCTGCCTTAGAGGACTTGGAAGTTGCACACTTTCTTCCTCCATCGTACACCTTCATACACCTCCATCTGGTGTCTGATGGTGACTGAGGTCATGTTAGGAATAAAAGGTTATGGTGACAAACAGTAAACTGAAGAAAGTCATTGTTGCTGACTCTGGGTTACTGCTAAAGCTAGCAGCATCTCATTACGTGCATATAACGTCATGTACCACTGACTAGGATGCGGCTTAAACTTCCGGTTAGTAAAAAAAATAAATAAATAAAATAGTGCGCTCCATTTGAGACGATATTACCTTTCTAAAATTCATACACTAGACCAGTGGTTCTCAACCTTTTGTGAGCTCTAGACCCCTAGCATATTTCTAACAATCCCCATCACGCCACAACAAAATATTTAACAATTATTTCTATATATGTTGTTTTATTAATATTTAACATTAACAATAACTAACCCTTAACACTGGACATTTTAAATTGAATCAAAATGTAAAAAAATAAAACCGTGAAATGTTGTGTCATTGGTGTGACATTTAAATTGACTCTCTGAATTATCTTTTGTTTGTTTTATCCATGAATGCAACACTTGAACTTCTCTACACTCATTATCATTTCATTTGTAAATAAATTTAAAATAAAATCCATCAATGAACGATCAGCTCAGCTAACATGATATTTGTGAATGTGCACGAATAACCAAATTGATTGGTTTTAAAACATCTTATTTGAATGTGTTTTGATAAATTTAACAAAAACCATACACACACATATATATAAATAAAATATTATTTAAACATTAACCCTCCCTGCAATTACATTACTGACCACCAGAGGAGTCCGCAGACCCCCAGGTGAGAAACACAGCACTAGCTGGTAGAGTACATAGTGCTCGATGCAAGTACACAGTACTTCATTTGGGACACAACTTTAGTATTTACACTACGAAGCATGTTTTCAGAACAGAAGTACCCTAATGAGCACGTGCCGACCAACTAATCGACAATGAGATTCATTGACAACGATTTTCATAATCGATTAATATCGATTAGTTGTTGCAACTCTAGTTGCCGTTTGAGGCAAGTGTCTGCTGCTGCTGGTTGCCAATTCTTGTGAGAGCACAATGGCACACTAAAATTGTGTATTTTACAACACAAGCACAGCACGAGATTCAAATATTTATGAGACGATGAAACGTCATGTAACAGGTTCGCTTCCTGAATCTGTCTGATGTTACACAGTAATTCATTACCAATCGGCATAAAAACTCGAGGGACTTTAATAATCACTTCCTCAAGCAGAGTGCAAGCAGAGGCTGCAAATTCCTACTTTTAGATCCTCACTGCTCCCAATTATTCACCTTCCCCACGTCTGGTTTCACTATGTAAACCAGTATCTTCTCCTGATGTACAGCACATTTAAACATCTGCAGCTCTGCTTCATCTCTCTCTCTGCTTTAAATACAACGCAGAACACAATCTAGCAAGCGCCATGAATCATTATGCACTCTGAGAAGCAGAATTGATTAGCACGCTCTTCAAAACTGTTGTAAATTGTTATTCAGGCCTATAAAAAGCAAGGGTCTAAAGGCTGATATATGCACAAGGCCGGGTCGCTCCTGATGATCCGTGCTGTTCTTTCTGTATGCCAAATTCTGAGACAGCTGCCTCGACCTTCTTCCTCCAAGACCACGCATTTACAAGGACTGTGTGCCGGACCTTGGGAAGTGTTATGTGGATGGGCCAGCTTCCGACCGGCTCTGATTACACACCCGAGTTTATAAAGCTGCAGTTCTATACCTTCTTTCATAAAGAATGTTAGAGTAGAAGTGCTGATCTAGGATTCCATTCCTTCACCCACTTAAAAAAATAACTCCTAACGCTCATAAAAAACAAAAAAAAAAGAAATTAATAACTTAAGTCTAGCTCTACGCTTCATTTTATCCTCTGTAATAGATGATGGTTTTAGATATTTAGATCAGGAGCTCTGAAATATTTTGCAGCTGACGACCACTTTATTTTAACTGTAAAATAAATTCCACTGACCTCCTTCGAACAGAAGCAGACTAATCAAATATTAGGATCAATATGTAAACATGTGCAATAATATTTTGAATATTTACTGTAGACTTAGAGCTTTTTTTATGCCTGAAATGTCCACTGACAGTACACATTAGGGCTAAGCTGACCTACTTGTTTTGAGCTTTGGCGGTTTGGATTAAACATATTTAACTCAGATGATCAGTCCAATGGGCTAATAACTATGAGAACGTATTAATGAATAAAATAAGTGTGGTAACCGTGGCCCTACTGCTTTAGACAATAGCTTAACCGGGATTAAAAAAATAATACTTCTCAAAACCCCTTTTCAGATTCAGCAAAAAAAGAACAAAGAGGAGAACGGTACTAATTAAAGAAATGGACTACAACATGCACTGAATATACCGGGCACAAATTGTGCTCAATCTTTCCAAAACATTGTTTCACAACAATTTTGCATGCAAGCTAAATTGCTTCTATCGGTCATTCCCTTGCATCACAGATGTGCCATATAATCCTGTACATGATTGAAATATATTCCAGGCCTTACAAAGGAAATCATTCTGACACTCACATTATCAGAAATAAAACAAAAAAAAAAAAAAGTGTAGGTGTCACATGTACTGAGCTCTTATGTATGGAGTAACCTCCATTATTTGAATGTTTGATTCTAACTACATCAACCACTCACCACAACACTGTGTTAAAGCCTCAGCATTCAGGACTGAAAAACTATTAAATTTAATCCAAACCGGCAATTATGCGTAAATTAACAGTCATTCATGACTATTCTATTTCAGCACATTTGCAACCTCCCTACATTATCAGTGTCCATTTGATCTGCACCGTACGTCAGATAAAGGTAGAGTGCATTTTAATCCTTTATTTTAACTACTAACAGTTTTCTGCACTACAGCACAATGAAAACTTCCTTTCAGATTGAATTGAGCAAACATTGGGTAAAAAATGAATGGCATTTAACTAGCTATAATACAATTTACTACCAGATTCCTGCCCTGCAGCTTGTAATGCAATTCAACCAGAAAAGGTACACATGTTGCTAAAGTCAAATCCAAAAACTGGTTTTACAACAGCATATCAGCTTAGATATCAGCAATAGTGTTCACAGGGTGTATAAGGCTATTGTCTCTACCATGTGTGTGTGTGTGTGTGTATACATACATACACATATATATATATATATACACACACACACACACACACACAGTTGCAATCAAAATCATTCACGCCCCATTGCAAATCGGGTGTCAAAATTTCAGACATTCAGGTGTTTGCAATGAACAAATCAAACAAAAGCAATTGAAATCATTCAACAAAACGAATGTGGTGGTTTCCCCAAATTCAACTGAAATGAAACTTATGACTTCTCCAGTTTCAAAATGATTAAACCCCCTTAATAGAATCACTCACAACAGTGCAAATATGCAAAAGAGGTTTTTTCCTCAAGCACACCTGATCAAGGGCTTCATTAGTTTTGGGATTCTGTTTTGTGGAGCGATGGGGAAAAAATGGAATATTTCAGTACGATGGATCAGCAGTATCTCTGGAGGAAGAAGAATGAAGAAAGAACACTCTGTACACAGTCAAGTATGGTGGTGGCTCAGTGACGCTCTGGGGCTGCTGTGCATCCTCTGGCACTGGAAACCTGCAGCATGTGGAAGGCAAGATGGATTCATTGAAATCCTAGGAGAATAGGTCATGGCGTCTGTGAGGAAGCTGAAGCATGGACAACATTTAACATTCCACTAGGACAATGATCCCAAGCATACCTCAAATTCCACCAAGGCGTGGTTGCAGAAAAGGTCCTGGAAGATTCCACAGGTCCATCACAATCACCTGAATGGAACCCCATAGAAAATCTCAGGTGGGATTCGAAGAAGGTGGTTGCAGTATGCAAACCCAAGAATATTACTGAACTAGAGGCCATTGCTCATGAGGAATGGGCGAAGATTCCTCAGAAACACTGCCAAAAGCTGGTGTCTGGCTATGCATCTTGTTTACAGCAGGTCATAACAGCAAAACTAAGTCCTAAAGATGCTTGCCATGAAGGGGTTGAATAATTTTGAAACTGGAGAAGTCATTATAAGTAGCATTTTCAGTTGAATTTAGGGAAACCACTTGAAGCATTCATTGTGTTGAACTATTTCAATTGCTTTTGCTTGATTTCTTCATTGCAAACAGCTGACAGTCTGTAAATGCTGACAAACTTGATTTGCAATGGGGGTTGACTAATTTGATAAATGTTACAGAAAAATGTTTGTACATCTGTAAAGAAAGCAGCATATTACGCAAGAGACACTTTTCAGACAAAAGACATAATGAAGGCTCCTGGCTTTTGCTGCAAAAATAAGAAGCGAGTCAAACAGTCCAAGTCTCCAGAAGAACTATGGCTGGTTCTGCAAGATGCTCAAAAATCTTAACTTCCTTATAAAACTGCACAAACTGTACCTGAGAGTACTAATATTTTTTTTAAGCAAAGTGTCGTCACAACAAATATCAACTTAGTTTCATTTATTTCTCTTTATCACTCTTGTAAAAAGTAGAAACATTTAATTTCATTATTTTTAAGGCATCTTCGCTGTACAGCATTTCTTTGCATGTGCCTAACACTTTCACACAGTAATATAAGATGCACGCTTCTTTAAAAGAAAAATAAAAAATTGCTGTGACAAATTTTAAAACTAAAACTTTCTAAAACATTTCCCAATCTATGTAATTGACCTGTGAATAATTTTTGGGGTATGAATTCTAATGTGCTACATAATTCTATATGTGCATAGATTTCCTATTCATCTCCTATATCGCTTCCCTTCAGGGTCACGGGGAACCTGGAGCCTATCCCAGGGAGCATCGGGCACAAGGCGGGGTACACCCTGGACAGGGTGCCAGTCCATCGCAGGGCACAATCACATACACATTCATACACTACACTTTGGACATGCCAATCAGCCTACCATGCATGTCTTTGGACTGGGGAGAAAACCAGAGTTACATAGATATATGCATGTACATAATTCCTAAATGATTGATTGATTGATGATTTATCAATTTGTATAGCACTTTTTACAATGGTACATTGTCTCAAAGCAGCTTTACAGAATTTTTACATTTACAAGCGACTTACAAATGAGAGCACATTCACACACCAATGGTAGCAGAGCTGCCATGCAAGGTGCTAGCTTGCCATTGGGGGCAACTTAGGGTTCAGTGTCTTGCCCAAGGACACTTCGGCATGGGATCACCCGGGCCGGGATTCGAACCGCCAAACCCACGATTAGTGGATTAGTGGACAACCCGCTCTACCGACTGAGCCACAGCCGCCCTAAGTGGCTTGTACATTTCAGAATCATAAGGTAGTATCATCCTGCCTAAGCAGTGCACAAGTGATCGGAATTCTTTTTATATTTTTTTGCATGGAATAAAAAAAATCTCAAATAAAATAGAACAAACAAATAAACACAGCAACTGATAAATGTAATAATTTTTTAACTTTTCTTTTTTTACTAAATAAATCACTGAGATCAATTTTTGAATAGAAATTGTATAATAATATAATTTATTCTATTATATATTATTATTCTTAAAATGTTTCTACTATACTGATAGTAAAGTGTGGCTTCTGTTTTCTGATATTTACACAGCGTTCTCAGATCTATTATTATTATTATTATTATTATTATTATTATTATTATAAAAGTGGGGGAAATTCTGGATTGAAACTTCCCTTGAGTCACTTTAATGAACGCGCTATATATTGCTTTGCTAACTGACCCTACATTACACAGTGTGTGTGTGTGTGTGTGTGTGTGTGTGTGTGTGTGTGTGTGTGTGTAAGAGGACTGGACTCTCTCTGAATGCTGTTTGAGAAGGATAAGGTTTAAGAAAATGAAACGTGACAGCTACAAGTTCCCAGCTGCAGCTCACGCGCTGTGCATTAACCCGCGCGCACCGCTCTGATACATTGTTGTTATGATTGTTTCCGCTCGCGCCGGCCATTCGTCAAGTATTTTCCCACCGCTTTCAGCACAGTTAGAGCTTTTCACAGCAGAAACGAGTTCGAGTAGAAATCTCTTCTCACCTAGTCTCCTCCCAGGGCAGCAGTTTCTCCGCTCCGCGCCAAAGAGACGTACTTACATTTCCGTCGGAGCAAAAAGACTCAACCGCGCACAAATTCCGCCATACTGGATTGTGGCGGAACATATCACGTGACGCCTCCCCGCGTTTCCTCCAGCGGGCGGGGTCAGTGCAGGGGCGTGGCTCCGAGAGTGAGGCCTGCCGTGTGGCGCAGAGAGAGTGCGCTAGAGTAAGAGTTTAAACACGCGCGGTTTTTTTTTTCTTTTTTTTTTTCCAAGAAAGCCATTTTTATGATTGATAATTTAGGGCTGGTCAGTTAGGACTCATATTTTCATTGGTTTCGGCCTTTACTTTCCTTAGTGACACCTTTAAAAAATTTATTTATTTGCAGAATAATTATTAATTCATTCATCTTCAGTAAGCACTTTATAGTAGACTTGGTGGATCTGGAGCCTATCCCAGGAACACAGTCAATCCATGTGGCTCAGTGGGTAGAGCGGGTTGTCCACTAATCCACTAACCGTGGGGTTGGCGGTTCCCGGCCCGGGTGATCCCATGCCGAAGTGTCCTTGGGCAAGACACTGAACCCTAAGTTGCCCCCAATGGCAAGCTAGCACCTTGCATGGCAGCTCTGCTACCATTGGTGTGTGAATGTGCTCTCATTTGTAAGTCACTTGTAAATGTAAAAAAAAAAAAAAAAAGATATTTCTGTAAAAAAAAAAAGCTGCAATGTACCATTGTAAAAAGCGCTATACAAATTGATAAATTACTATTACTATCTCAGGGGCCCCTGCACATGCACCTTCACACCTAGGGGCAAGTTAGCATTTAGCATCCTGCATACATACAGTGACTCCGTTTACATGGACAGCAGTAATCTAATTATTGACCTTACTGTGATTAAGATGATAATAATGTGATTAAGGTGTTTACATGAGTCGCTTTTAGAATACTCCTGTCATGTACCCACCCGGTTTACATGTTATAGATCATAATTAGATTAACAGCCCACGTCATTACGTCACCACGTCACGCTGTCCGATGTCCGTCCAGAGTTTCCTGTATCAACATACAGTTCGTCTTCGTTATGGTACCGTATACAGTTTTGGGTGTTTTTTGTTTAACAATAAAAACAATCCGTGTACTTACCGCTATATAGTAGTCTAGATACATGTATTTTTCCCCGCTAAAGGACTATAGTAGGAAAGTATGCGGTTTGGTACGCAGCCGTGCTCTCTTGTTCGCCGTAAAACATAAAACTGCCGTGTGTGATCGTGTCCTGTCGCAAAATGCGATGAAAACTGTCACACAACGTTGATAATGTGATTAAGGTGTTTACATGTCTGTAATACACGTCCATATATCCGTGTGGAGTTCCTCCAGGTTCTCAAAAAAACATTCATATTGGTGGACGGGCTGTGCTAAATTGCCCTTAGGTGTGAATACTGAATGTGTTTGCAAGGTGATTGGGATCCCATTTAGGATGCATTCCCATAAATTGTTCCTAGGATAGGCTCCCGAATCCACTGCGACCCTGACCAGGATAAAACACTTACTGAAAAAGAATGAATGATGAATGAATAAATGAATGAATGTAAAATCTCAATTGTACATGCTAAATATCCTGAAAAATGTAAAATGCCAAAGAAATCAAATACACCTCCAAAACATGCATAAACACAATATTCTTCAAAATATGTAGTCTTCATATTTTTTATCTCATTTTAAATGTTAAACCTTACTGCAATGCAAGCTAGACAAAATTCTGGCTATCAGTAGTACATTTGTGCGAGCTGCTCTCTGGGCACTGCAGGCTTTTCCATTAAGCAGCCTTCACATTGGCTAAGTGACAATGATCATTTTCTTGCAAATTTAATTGGTTTAATTATTCTCTGTGAAAGCTCCAACAAATCATAAATAGACCACTCAAGCTAACATGTCAAGTTCTCGGAACAAAAATAAACAAAAAAAAAAACCACTTGAAAACGGAAAACATAAACAATATGCACTACAAAGTACAGAGACAGTATTTTTTTTTTCTTCAGTTGAGTTATTTTTCTCAGTCATCCTTATCTCCGAGAAAGAACATACTGCAGTGAGCTGATAAAAGAAATTCAGTCACCTGCTGATAAAGTTATACTCGCTGGTGGTGAAAGCTGATTAAGTGAACTGCACTGGTCGAGTGGAAATGACTGCAGCTGTGTAAAACTGGGCAATTGTCACACACACAGCCTGAAGAAAGCAGCTGATGTTTCACATTCACACACACACACACACACACACACACACACACACACACACACACACACACACACACACACACACACAAATTCATCATTCCAATGTACACACATGCTCCAATGTGTACAGACATGCCACTATTCAATGCTCAGGTCAGTATGTTTTGAGCTGGCATGACACACGTCATCTGCTCTGGTTAAGTTGTGAGTTTGAATCTCAGAACAGTCAGAGTGCCACTGTTAGACCTTTGAGCAAAGCCATTAACCCTGGGATTGTATTCAACCTCACTTGCAAGTCACTTTAATTGAAAAAAACAAAAAATGTAACTGTACATTGTATACAATACAATTCATAGCATATTATCCAGGAACTTGTTGTTTAGAAATTAGAAAACAGCAAGTACCAGTACATATAGATATATGCATGACTGCATACGAGGTTCAATCCTATCCTAAATACATAGGTTTGGCATGTATACAATGTGGTTTTCCATAAAGTACTTTAAAAAAACAAAACAAAAAACAAGCCCATAGATGGTTTGGCCACTAGGTGTGTGTGTGTGTGTACGTACTCCATACCTGCCAAGACTCATATATCTCAACCTTAAACTAGATACAAATTAACAGACAATGAATGAATAAATTAATGAATATATTACGTTCTTAAATATCAAGTTATTAAACTGAGTATAGACTACTTGTAAGCATTGATTTTGGTGAATGAACTCTAATAAGACATGCCTAGAATGCTAATGCAAGAGATAAAATGGACATGCAACATGACTGACAGACAAGTAAAGAGGTCTCTTTGTCTTGATTGGTTTGATATTGGTCAGTGCCTTAACTAGAATAAAAATTTTAGTGTGTTCCACAAATAATTTTTTGTGATCTCATCTATTCTATTCAAATGTACAGAATGTTTGACTATCCACGTCTTAACCAAAACAGACGAGTTCCTGGTGTTTTCCATAAAACCCTGTATATACACACACTCCAGTTTCTACCATAGCTGGCTTGACCGCAGTTGTAGAGTTTCATGTGAGCTAAACAAAATGGGAACATCACTGCTTCCATAATGAATTTGGAAACCGGAGTCTATGTGAGAATGAAAAAAACTTCCAGCCCTCAGTGTCCTTATAGTTAGTTACAGCCATGATATTAGTGGTCCATATCATTTGTATTTTTTCACCACACACAAGATTAAAGAAAGCTTGGGCCACCACAGAGAACCAAGTTTTCTCCTCTGAGCAAATATTTTATTATAGGTGGCCAAGTGTGTGAAGAATATCGCTGATAAAAATGATAAAAAAGGGGTGTGACTTAAAACTCACTGACCCCACCTAACCCTAACCCTTTTATTATGTTTATAGGTATATGTGACGAGTATAGCCATTTACTATAAGTACCCCTAATCTCTATGCCAAATAGTATATTCAAAATAGAGAACAAATTCATATGCAGCATTTATTCATTCAGACCCAAAATACACCAACCCATTTTGTCTAGGTTTATCTTTTTAATTGGTGATAAAATTGGTGACACACACGCATAAAGACACACAAATACGGAGTTAAACAGTGCATGTGATCAGGGAATAGGGGAGCTTATGGGTGGGGGCAGGAGTCCTGCGTCTTCGCTCTGCTCCAGGTGCTAATTAGATTACACTAAATGTAGGAATTGTTTACAGTCTAAAAATGAGCTTGTCACTTTTTCGAAAACCGCACAGGGCTTTAAGGATCCAGCTGGTATTTGTCACTGTAATTAAGCAGAGTGACTCTGCTTTCTCCAGTGAGAGCACACAGAGTTGCCCACGCCTGAGACGCCTCTACTTAATAATATCACTTCAGATATAGTCAGGTCCATAAGTATTTTTACAGTGACAGAAAATTATTTTGTAATTTTGCCTCTGTACACGAGCACAGAACATTTGAAATTAAGTAATCAAGGTACCATTGAAGTGTAGATTTTCAGCTTTAATTCAATAGGTTTAACAAAAGTATTGCATTAACCGTTTAGGAATTACAGCATATTTTCACAGACTCAAAAGTAATTGGACAAACTAACATAATCATAAATATTAGGATTATTTTTAATACTTGTATGCAAACCCTTTGCAGTCAATCACTGCCTGAAGTCTGGAAACCATGGACATCACCAAATGCTGAATGTCCTCCTTTGAGATGCTTTGGCAGGCCTTTAGTGCAGCTGCCTTCAGTTGTTGCTTGTTTGTGGTTCTTATCATTTATTTGCCTTAAGAAGCTCTTGGGTTGCTTTTGCTGTACGTTTTGGGTCATTATCCATCTGTACTGTGAAGCGCTGTCCTATCAGTTTTGCAGCATTTGACTGAATCTGAGCAGAGCATATAGTTCTATACGGTTCAGAATTCATCCTTCTACTTCTATCAGCAGTCGAATTATCAATTAACACCATTGACCCTGTTCCATTGGCAGCCATGCATGCCCATGCCATAACACTTCCTCCACATATGACAGATGGCAGATGATGTGGTATGCTTTGGCTCGTGAGCCATTCCTTTTCTTTCCCATGCTCTTCTCCTCCCATCATTCTAGTATAATTTAATCTTGCATTGAAACTGGTCAGGTTTTTTAAATGTAGGTATTTATTTATTTATTTATTTATTTATCGAAGTCTATAATGACATTTCTTTTCTTAAGTGTTACCAGTGGTTCGGGGTAAACCGTCTGTATTTACATTCATGAAGGTGTCAATTGATTGTACATATAGACAATGATATGCCTATCTCCTGCATAGGGTTCTTGACATGGCTAGATGTTTTTCTTCAACAAGAAAAGAATTCTGTGATCATCCACTTTTGTCGATTTCCAAACCTTTTGGTGCTGCAGAGCTCGCCAGTGCATTCCTTCTTTTTAAGAATGTATAACAAATTATCTGTCTCTCTGATAGGTCTGTTTTGTTTTCAGCCTAATGATGGCCACCTTCACTTGCATCGACACCTCCCATGAACAGCTACCAAATGCAAATTCAACTCTTTGAATCAACTCCAGTCCCTTTTTCTCCTTAATTTGTCATGAAATAATGAAGAAACAGGCCTCACCTGGCTATGAAACTGCTAATCAGTGAATTCTCCAATTACTTTTGAGCCTTTGAAAATGGAGTTACTATGTAAATAATGTCTGTGGTTCCTAAATGGTTAATGCAATATTTTTGTTCAACCCCTTGAATTAAACCTGAACGTCTACACTTCAATCACATGTTGATTGCTTCATTTAAAATACATTGTGGTGGTGTACAGAGGCAAAGATACAAAAATCATATCGCTGTCCAAATGCTTATGGACCCGACTGTAGTTGAATCTTT
>JAFFST010047630.1:7442-23490 GCA_022414735.1 Noturus placidus
CCCCCCACTGTCCAAGCGCTTGGACCCCCCCCAATGTCTATAACATGGTTACGCCCTTGAACTGAATATTAATGACAGTGTAGTATTCCCACAAATTTTGGAAGACGAAAAAAATTGTACAAACAACGGAACCACTTATAGTCTGTAAAATGACTTTAGAATGTTAGACAAGACACCATGAACGACAAAAAGTTCTTTGTGAGTGCAGACCACGCCCTCAACTAAAAAGTACTGAAAAGGAACTGTAAATAAGTGAAGAACTCTGAGAACTTTGGCTGGAGTTCTAGAAAGCCACTCCCTCCACTGAAGACTCTTGAGGAAGCTTTGTCACGGGAGAGATGGGAATTTATTTATAGAAAGTTAACTAGGAACAAGTTGGAGCTTCAGGTGTGAGGATTCTCCTAAGAGTTAAAATGGTAAACGTCGATATAGTTAATAATCCAGAAAATCTTTTTTTTCTTCATTTACAGATTTACCAGGTGTACTGAGCTCCAAACATCTCGCAGTGTTTGACCCTCAAAAGCTGATGTTTGATGATGAACGTGAGGGCTACCGCTGGTCCCTGTTTGATGAAGAGGACAGGAAGCACGTTTTGGAATTCACAGATCAATTCAAACCTTTTCAGGAAATTGTTAATCTAGTCTCTGATGATGCTGGTGCTTGGGAGAAAGTCATTAATGAGTGCTATTTTAAAGGAACACTCTTTCGGTTTCCTCTGCGCCATGAGGCGTCAGAGATTTCTGGTAATTTATACGACTCCAGGAAGGCCACCCAACTTTTTGACAGTTTCATTCCAGATGCAGACATTAGCGTTCTGTTTCTGAGATCAGTCTCATCCATTTCTTTGTTGCATATTGATTCAAATGGCAGCGTCACCATAAGGATGAATGTTTCTGCATCATCTCCATCCAGCCCTCTCCAGGAAAGTGAGGATTTCAGAAGAAACTGTGTGCAAGGCAAGACTAGCTTTAAAACAGTGTCCTGCAGCTCACCATGTCAGGAAGAAACAGCCACCAAGTGGCTCGTGACAGCCTGTCGCTTAATGGACGGACGTGTACCTGAGATTGACACACTCGCTACCAAACTGAGCTTTTACCCTCAGGTTGACGTTGCATTTCAGTGCGATGAAGACAGAGCATGTGGTGGTGGAAGATTGAGCTGCTTTCTGCCCCTTCCGAACAATGAAACCAACAGGACAGGACTCCCCGT
This sequence comes from Noturus placidus, assembly GCA_022414735.1. NCBI lineage: Eukaryota > Metazoa > Chordata > Actinopteri > Siluriformes > Ictaluridae > Noturus > Noturus placidus. The sequence goes on from JAFFST010047630.1 coordinate 8,652, forward strand.
TCATATTAACGCATGCTTTGGCCTTACAGACAACCGGAGGTACATCAAGTGGCAGGAAGAGGATCAGAAGAATGACGAATCGGCCGAGTGGAATGAGCTGCTAATGAAGGAGGTTCTTCCTCATGTATATCTCAAGATAATCCAAGATGGTATCCAACTATCCAAAAAGTCAGTTCTCCCTGTAAGCGCTGTGTACAATCTTTGGCCTAATCTGAGAGACACGGAACACAGGCCACGCTGGCATGAAGTTGCAGTAGACCTTTTTCAACGATTGTTCCAAAATCAAGAAATCTTTTCTCTAGCTAAAAACGAGACCAAATGGGTGGCTGCGTCAGATGCTGTTTTCCCAACTAATCATACCGACATTAATATTATGTCTGCAGTGGTCCAGTTATTGACTGAGGAAGGAGAAAACCTTGTTATTGCTCCTGAACATGTTCTTCTCAGTATAAACAAAACCTTCCCAGACCCTGACAGTCTGGAATGGGTGAAGCCAAGTTTTGTTAGATCTGTGCTCCACAGAAGTGAGATTGAATCGATCGATAAGGACGAGAAACTGTCCATCTTGGCGTATGTGCTCAGTGATGGGAAGTATGAGGAGCTATATGGTCTACAGCTTCTGCCACTTAGTGACGGACGTTTCAGGTCCTTTACAAACCAGGAGGAGGACACTGCTCTGATCGACAATGAGAAATTTTCACGGTAAGCTCTGTCGCATGATTCTTGTTTACTGTATCTTCATGTGTTGTGTACTGTTAATGTAACATGTCTACTCTTCGTTCTCCAGAGTGCTGCTGCCTTTTTGCAAAGACAGATTTTTGCCTGATGGTCTGAACACCGACACAGTCTATCATCTGAGACGCATGGCTATGACAAGTATGAAATTATCAAGATTTTTTTTTGTATTAATGTAAAATGGCGCACTTATATAGCGCTTTTATCCCAAGCGCTTTACACTGTGTCTCATTCACCCATTCACACACTCACACACCAATGGTAGCAGAGCTGCCGTGCAAGGCGCTAACTTGCCATCGGGGGCAACTTAGGGTTCAGAGTCTTGCCCAAGGACACTTTGGCATGTGGAGTCACATGGGCCCGGAATCTAACCACTAACCCTACGATTAGTGGACAACCCGCTCTACCACCTGATCCACAGCCGCCATTTTATAATGTATAAAATGGTGCATTTTGATCCTGGTCATTTCACAAAATCTCATTTTAATTGGCTGGAATGGAAATTCAGTATCTCCTACCAACCAAATGCTTTGGAGACAACATTCTAATAGTAGTGTTAATTTATGACTATAACTTCTGGAGTAGCATACTTACCGTAAACACTAACAAATATCATATTACAACTAGACTAATGACAAAATTATACAATTTTTGTAGCTTTTTTGTATCTTATACTGTACAAGACTTTATTTTATTTATTTATTTATTTTACAATTAAGTGACAGCCTTAAGCAATAACTAATACTACTTAAGGATTTGCAAAAATGCAAATAGAACTATAATGACTATTATATATCTGCTCTGCTTAATTATAGATTCAAAACAGTATCGACTGATTAATTTGGATGCCAACAACATTGCTGCACTTGCCAAGAAACACTTACCCAAAGACTGGAAAGAGGCAAAAAGTCATGTGAAGTGGAATTGTGTTAAAGATGATCATCCACCAAAGACATGGCTGAAAGAATTCTGGAAGTTTCTGAACACTCACTGGACAGATCTACGGGATTTTATTGGCATGCCTTTAATACCGCTGGAACCACTTCAACAAGTAGGCAATACTGTAACGTTAGCAAGACTGGAGGAGAAATCCACTTTGATTTTCCAGAGCAGCAGAGACTCCACCTTGTCAGGTCAAATTCAAAAAGTGGTTACGGCAATCGGAGGCACTGTCATTAAGAAAGATGAGTGTCTGAAGCATCACGACATTGAAAGTTATGTCCTAACGCCGTCCCCAAGGAACGTCTTGCAAATTCTTTTAAATGTGGGCAGAGACAAAGTTATCAGTGGCATTGCCTCTGCTTCAGTTCATGAAAAGGAGGAGTTTAAAACCTATATCTCTTCTTTGGATTGTCTCTCTGATGTAGAGCGAGGTTTGCTGTCAGCTCTGCCCATTTTCAGATTGATGTCTGAAAAATATGTTGCCATTGCTTCAAAACAAGCAATTATCGTAAAGTCCAACCCAGCCATTCCAAAGGATTTACCTGTACCTGACACCAAAGTCCAGTGTGCAAATGAAGCTGACCGCAGACTTTTGACTCTACTAAAGGTCGAGCTTCTGGATGCTTCTCAGTTAGCCGTTTACTTGGTAGACTGCATTGATGGCAAGCTGTTCACAAAAGAGGATGAACAAAAAATAATGACTTGGATACTGAATCATGGACATCTCCTATTCTCCCAAAGTGACTTGTTGCTCAGGAAATGCAAGAATCTCAGTTTCATTCTGACAGAGCACGGAGAACGCAAAAGGCCATCAAGTGTTTTTGATCCCACCAAGAAAACGTTTCTTGATCTTTTTGAGGAAGACTTCTTCCCACCGAAGGCTTACAGGTCAACAGAGATGCTACAAAGCTTAAAACAACTTGGTCTACAGACAAAAGAAGAAGAACTGTCCCCAGCAAATGTACTTCATGTTGCCTCACAAATTCAAAAGCTCCACATCCACTCACGGAACAAGGCTTTCAAAAAGGCTGATGTTCTTAGAAGAGTACTGAATGGAAATGACTTGCTCTCAAAATTCCCCGAAAAGGAGAGACAAGAGCTTCTGAAGTTGCAGTGGGTTCCTTGTGAAAATCCAAACTCAGCTAAAACTAAGAACAGTGAGAAGAGGTGTCTCTACAAACCGTCTGAAATAAGGGCTTCAAAATATTCTACAATTGTGGGACATGTCATGCCACTTGCTTCAGACCTGAATGAGAGGATCTGTCAAAAACTGGACCTTTACAATCCTCCTCCAGCTGAAAAGGTCTTGGAGAATCTGGGTGTCCTGGTATCATTGGCTCCCACCATGGTCAGCCCAGATTCAGATTACAAGTTCAAAAACAAGTTGCACAGCACATACAAATTCATGCAAGAAAACATTGAACATTTCAGAAACGAGTTGAACAATAAATGCGTTCCTTGGCTCTGGAACCAGACTGAGTTTGTGTCACCTCGGGAAGTAGTGCTCAGCTATCCAGCTGAACTAGATCTGAGCCTTTACATCAAGAAAGTGCCAGATGAATTTAAAAAATATGATGACCTGCTAAGAGAGTGTGGTGTAAAGGAAACACTTGACGACGAAGAAATAGAAGCCATACTCAGTGACATTAAAGAAAACATTGATGACAGGACTCCACCTTATGGAGAGCTCTCTGAACTGAAAGTGTCAACAGCCATCCTAGACTGGATGCGAAAAAATGAAAAGCCTTTAAAGGACAATACACCTGTTCCAGTCATTGCACAAAAACAAAACTTCACCTTACAGCCTTTGAGGAACACTGTCTTTTGTGATATCAGTGATGATGGGCTAGACGACCTAACACAAGATAAGGAGGAGTTCTACGTCATCCACCAGGAGGTGCTACCTGTTACTGCAAGATGGCTGAAAATTCCCTTTCTGAGTACCCGTATTTTGAAACCACAGCCAATAGGAGATGACGAAGAGTGTGAGGGAATTGAGCAGTGGGGTCAAACAGAGCCAATCACTCAGCGAATCAAAAACATACTCAAAGAGTACGATGATGAAAGTGACATTTTTAAAGAACTCATACAAAATGCTGAAGATGCAGGTGCGAGTACCTGTGGATTTATGCTGGACTTTAGAACACACCCTTCTGAAGGGCTTATTGATGAGGGTATGGCTCGGTGCAATGGTCCCTGTCTTTGGGCTTTCAACAATGAGTTCTTCTCAGAGGAAGATTGGAAAAACATTGTCAGAGTTGGTGCTGCATCGAAAGAAAACAAATTTGAGAAAATTGGGAAGTTTGGACTGGGTTTCAATGCTGTGTACCACTTGACAGATATTCCGTCTATTTTGAGCGGAAAGGGTCTTCTAATTCTTGATCCAAATGTCACACACCTGGAAAAGCACATACGGAATAAAGCAGTTCCTGGAATTAAACTTGACTTGTTCCAAGAGAGACTGTTTAGGAGGTTTCCAGGACAGTTCAAATCTTATCAGGGGATTTTCGATTGTGATTTGTCAAACAGCAACCAGAAATATTACAACGGTACTCTGATTAAACTCCCATTTCGCACGGCAGAGGAGGCCCGTGAGTCAGAAATTAGCTCCAAGGTGTATAGCGAAGACCACATCAATGACTTTCAGCGACACTTCACAGATGATTCTCTAAATCCTCTGTTATTTCTTAAACACGTAAAGTCATTGTCTCTTCAAGTCTTTAAACAGGAACCGATCGAGACGGTCCGGAAAATCTCCAAAGAGGTAGTATGTTCAATTAAAATTTCGGACGAAAGGCATCTACATGACATCGGAGAAGCTCTGAAAAACCTCGACGCAAACTGCCATGAGATTGTTGATTGTTTTGCCGCAAACATTGTGGAAATAGTTTGTGAGTGTGCTGAGAGAAATAGCACCCAGTACTGGCTCCTTTATTCATGTTTCGGGACAAAGGATTCACTGAGAATGTTTCAGAGAGAACTGCACCAGTGCAAATTTTCATTGCCGGTTGGAGGAGTTGCTGTACCTCTACAAAGAGAATCAGACAATATGTGGTCCCCGAATGAATGTGCTGATGGCCAGGCTTTTTGTTTTCTCCCTCTTCCAATTAATACAGGCCTCCCAGTTCATATCAATGGATCATTTGCGGTCACATCCAACAGGAAGGCTCTATGGGAAAATGGTACAAAACTAGAGTGGAACAAAGCTTTGCTCCAAGATGCGGTTGCTACAGCCTACATCACCACACTGGCTGAGCTGAAGAAAATATCCCAAAACGGGAATCTTCAAAACTATGAGTACTATACATTCTGGCCTGACACTGAAAAAGTAAACAAAGCATTTGAACCTTTGGTTAGTGCGTTTTACTCAGCCATTGTCCAAAGCTCAAATGTCAGATCCATGGAGCTCTTGAGTAATGGAAAAACCTGGTGCTCCTTTGAAAACGCAAGATTTCTCGATCCAAGTATTCAAGAAAACAAGTCAGTGGGAAAACTTGCCATGGAGGTGTTCCTGAAATATACCGAACCAGACTACTGTGCTGTCCCTTTGCCGGACTGGGCAAGAAATAATTTCAATCGCTGTGGCTTTGGTGAGATGGTAAAGGAGAGAACTTTTAGCTGGCTTGACTTTTATCAAGTAGTTTTCAAGAACTTGAACAAGATGGATGCGTACTGTAGGAATGCTCTGATATTGAATGCCATAGACTTGAATGATCATGAGGTGGACAAATTGCTGAAAAGTAATGCATGCATTCCAACACAGAAGGTAGGAACGCTTCAATTCACCAACAAACTGGTGAACCCCCATGGGAAAGTAGCATGCTTGTACGAACCAGAGGAGGGACGCTTTCTCGATGGTACGAAAAATGACTACTTCACTCCGAAAAGAATTCATCGACTGACAGGCTTGGGAATGCTGACTGATGTACTCACATTAGAGGAAGTTATAGAGAGAGCAAAAACAATCTCCCGGGTTTGGGCTAAAGACAAAAATAAAGCATACAAACATCTTCAATGTCTCTTTGACTCCATGAGAAACTCCTGTCTTGTTGATTCTTTGCACTGGGAAACCCTAAAACAAACATCCTTTCTTCCTGCTCTGGGTACAGATCAGCACAATCAACCGATGACCGTTCTTAAAAAGCCATGTGAAATCTTTGATTACGAGTGCTACGACTTGGTAAACATGACCGAATTCACTGTCGATCGTGTAAAACTCGGCTTATCGACAGATGACCCAGTTCTCACAAAACTGGGGGTGAGGAAGAGCCCACCAATCGAGACAGTACTCAGACAACTCAAAGAAGCGCACCACCGTGTCAAATCGTTTGAACATTCTGTACTCTTTAACATCGCCAGAAGCTGTTATGACCATCTCAACAAATATTTAACGAACGACGGTGATCCCACTGCCATAACTGAACATGTGCAATCAATCCCATTTGTTTGGATTGAAGATTGCTTTGTAAATGTGCGATCCGTGGCCACTGGTGATGAATTTGAAAAAAGGCCGTACCTCTATGTTCTTCCCAACATCCTGTCCAAATTTGAGAAGCTCTGGAAGTGTGTTGGCATCAAAACAAAGTTTACAGCAGAGCAATTTGTTGCTGTGCTTGAGAAAATTAGAACTTTTCCAAAGCCACTCTCAAAAAGAGACATTGATGCCTGTCTTGACATACTTATCAAAGGGCTGTATGATTCTGTAGATGGAAGTGTTAAAGACTGTCTAATGCCTGATGAAAGAGGTGTGTTGACAAATTCAAGCAGGCTGAAATTTAATGACACTCCTTGGATGCCAGTGGAAGCTGGGGTATCTCTCTGCCATAAACTGATACCACGAGATGTTGCAAGCTATTTTGGTGTAGTAACAACAAGACACCATACACTAAAGAATCATCAAGTGGAGTTTTCACCCTTCGCTAAGGAGTTCGGACAACACGAGAAAATAACAGTCCGGATCAAAAACATCATCGAAGCCTATCCAGCCAAGAAAGATATCCTGAAAGAACTCATTCAGAATGCTGATGATGCAGAGGCAACAGAAATCCATTTTGTATGGGACAAACAAAAGCATGGAACTAAGAAAACATTCGGGGAAAAATGGAATCTGCTTCAAGGTCCAGCACTTTGTGTGTACAACAACAAGAAATTCTCGAATGAAGACCTGATGGGTATTCAGCAGTTAGGAGAAGGAGGAAAACGTGGCACTTTGGGTAAAACTGGGAAATATGGTCTAGGTTTTAATTCTGTTTACCAGCTGACTGACTGCCCATCCATATTAACTGGTGATGAATATCTCTGCATATCTGATCCAAACCTGAAATACGTGGAAGTTGGAACAAAGGACTCACCAGGCTGCATGTATTTAATGGATGACGTTTTGAAAAAATCTTTCCAGGATGTTTACCATTCCTTTCTTCCTGAAAAATTTCCCCTTAAGTCTGGAACCATGTTCAGACTTCCACTCAGGACAGAAGAAATGGCAGAGCAATCAGGAATATCCATACATGCAGTTAACGATTTTGAAATGAAGGAACTTTTCACTGCTTTAAAGACGGATTCGGAGGAACTCATTCTATTCTTGAAATACATCACAAAAATAAAATTTCATGAAATCAACAAGGATGGAAGTGAAGTCAATCATTTCCTAATTGAGAAAAAAATCACTGAGGACACCATGGAGAAAAGAGAAGGTTTTCATAACCATGTTTGCAATTCCCTCAAATCTGGGATGGCAAATCCACACCAAGCTTTCTATAAAGTTCAGATCACATCGGGGAAAAAACAAAGCTCTTGGATTATCGCAGAGCAGTATGGATCCTTTCTGCAAAACCAAGAAGAAGATAAATCCCATTTCAAAGTAGGTCAGGCAGGCCTGGCAGCTTGTGTAGGCACGAAACCTAAAGAACTTGAATTTCATGGAAGGGCTTTTTGTTCCTTACCATTGCCAGGAGTAACTGGTCTTCCTGTCCATGTGAATGGAAACTTTGAAGTGGATTATTCCAGAAGGGATCTGTGGAAAGAAGATGGTGAGAGTTTAAAGACCAAATGGAATCAATTTCTGCAACTGAAGATCATTGCACCTCTGTATGCTGACCTCCTAACACACATCTGTACAAACTTTAAAAAGGGTGAACCCAAAATGTTACTACATCTCATATCACATCTGAACTTTTGCTTGAGATACTTTCCCTTTGTGTCAAAAGATGTCGCCCAAGTTTGGCATGAGATGATCAATGAAGTCTACAGGTCAATCCATGAACGAAACCTTCCCGTCATACCAACTCTCAGAAGTGTTCCTGATAACTCTTCGCATCACTCTGGGCCAAAGTACACATTTAACTGGTCAAGTGTTTCAAAGCCAGATTCAACAGATTCACCTCATTTCCGAAGCGACAGAGACAACATTCTCCAAGATTTAGAGCACACTGGAATGAACCTGGTACCACCTTTATGGAGAACTGAACAAATTAGGATGAGTTTTAAGATTGCAGGTGTGGCTGTGGCTGAAGTCAGTCCTTCATCAGTGATCAGTTATTTGAAGAATAAAAGAGTGAATGATTCCACACAAACTACTGAAGATTTACCATTACCCATCAACCAGACTGTGATAAAAAATGCAGAAAGTTGTTCAAAGCTCTTGACATTTTGCCTAAGCAACGATAACGGGTCTGGATCTGTCGCCCCGAAAGTTGATAAGAAGTCTATCTCAACCGACCTTAATGGGCTACCTCTCCTCCTCACCCAAGATCAGATGTTGCGGAAGTTCAACTCCGATTCTCCAAAGCTAATCTCAGGATTTGCTCACATCTTTAAAGAACACAAGTCGGAATTTGCAGATAATTGGGTTAATTCTCCGCACTACACAATTCTGCAAAAGGGCAGATATATTGAGAAATTAACAATCCCAGTAGCAGCAAAGTTCATGAAGCCAGTTCTTCAACAACAGCTTCAACACTCACTGCTTAATGAATCAAATGGGCTTTACACAGCAGGAAAAGAAACTAAAGAATGGTTGAAGAATCTGTGGATGTTTTTTGACAATGAACTGAAGCATTTCCAAGATGGAAAGGAAATTGAGAACTTTAAAGAAATAAAGCAACACTTCTCTAGCAGTCCCATCATGCCCGTCATTCATCCCGGACAAACGGAAACATGCTTTCTGCAAAAAATTGGAAATCTACATAATATTCTTGATGAACCAAAAGAACACATTTCTGCCTTTCTGATTAAACTCGGATGCTTGATATTAGACCGTACATTTTTCCTAGGGCTTAGTCAATTTTTATACAAATATGTACAACCTGAACTGTTAAATACCAATGACAGCAGTGCAGTTCTGAAGCTGTTGGACACAATTCCTCATTCACAGTTTCAGCTGCTTTCCGCTAATGAAAGTGATGACCTTCAACGCTTCTTACAATCTGGTATGACCCACGCTAAAAACCCAAGTGAGTATCAGAAAATGTTCAAGTCTTTGCCTTTGTTTCAGACAATATGTGGAAAGCGGCAAAGAATCGATTTTCACAGCGATGTAGTCATCCTGAATTCTGAGTTCCAAGCAACATTTCCAGGCTTGTACGTGTTTGATGACTGCAACTGCATTTTTCTGAAGTACAACTCCGTAAATCATAGCCTATCAAGTTGTCTGAACATTAAGATTCTGAATGATTTGGAGTACTTTGTAAAGTTCATGATTTCTTCTGTACACAAGCTGAAACAGACCCAGCTTCTTGATTTAATAAGGCTGCTAGTGAAACTGAACCAAAGGACGGACTATAAAACCCATCAAGACAGCATTGCCTTAGCTTTGAGAGATGTCAGATTAATTCAGGACATCCATGGCTATCTTCAGGTGGCCTCGTACTTCTTTGATGATGCTGTAAAACTGTACAAAGTTATGATGCCCAAGGACAGATTTGTTCCAGAGGCTTTTTGGGAATGCTTTGAAAATCGTACAAGCGCAAAATCCCTCCTAAAGAGCCTAGGACTGAAGCATAAAGTATCTGAAAAGGAGGTCATTGAATTTGCTCAACAAATTGAATCAGATGCTAAAGGTAACACTGAACTGGAGGTTCTTAAAAATAGATCTGCAGCATTGCTTAAGACAGCGCTTCAATTGGGTGCCGAGAAAAAATCAACATTGATGCAAAGAATCGCCACCATGAAATTTATACTGGCTGAGCAGATTGAGCAAGAACTTTGTAATTATCACAAAGCATTCGCGCAAGGAAGGGATGTGGTTGCCATGAAAGGATCACTGCTTGGAAAGCAGCCTAATCATCAATGTCTCATATGGACTGCCATGCCAATTCTGCCCTCAAGGGAGTTCAGTACAAATGAGTTAGATGCCTTAAGGAAGGCTGGAGCCTTGGATGAACCACACTCAGAGCAGGTCATGCAGAATCTCATAAATATCTGTAGAGCTCAGTGCAGAACAGAAGAATTGATAGATACGAGAGCTAAAGTGTTCAAGACCTCATATGCTTTCCTACAATCTGTGCCTTTTAATGAGTCTTTATTGGCCGATGCCCCTCTTGTTCTTGTTGAAAATGACACAACTCTTGTGACAGCTAGTCAAGTCGTCCTGACACTACCTAACGCTAATGAGTTTAGACCATACCTCTACCCCATACAACCAAAACATGCAGTGTTTGTAGAGTTCTTCAAGAAGATCGGTGTTGAAGAAAAACCTACTGTCGTACAATTATGTTCTGTGCTTGAGGAAATCTGTACAGAATGCTGTGATAAGACGACACTTCATCCTAACCAGCTGATAACTGTTCAGCGTGTCGTGCAGCAGCTTTTCTGTCTGATAAAAGGGGGGAATGTAACTCCATTTGAAAAGAACACACTATACCTCCCATCAACAGATGCAAAACTCTACGAGTCCAGCACATTGTTTTTCAATGACACCTGCTTTCAGGCCAACAGACTGGAGGACTCGCTGAAAGAAAAACTAAAGCTGCTTGTGAAACTAAATCAGTGCCACCTTGAAGATGATACCTATGAACATCAGAAGCTGTTGCAGTTGCTTCCTGAGCAAACTCGTCCTAAACTGCTCTCTCGCGTCATTTCTGTGAACCTGGTTGATGCACATGTGGAACTCTGCGATTACGGGAAGTCGTGTGACTTTAGTGGCTGGTTTCAAAAACGTCTGTCCTCTCGTGAGTTCCATCATGGTCTTATGTGTCTGATCCGAGAACAAAGCAAGGGCACCATTTCACAGACTGAAGCTGCAGACATGTGTGAAAGTACATTTGGTAAACTTCAGATTGTCTGTTGCAAGGCGTTACACACTGAGCTTTTGTTAAATCACCAGCCACTAGAAGGTACTGAGACTGAAACCCAGGTTTATGTGAAAAAGCAGCAAGATGAGTGTGTTTTCTATTTGAAACACAATGAGAACATGGCTCTCAAAGTGGTGAATGAGGTCAACATGTATCTTACCAAAGAAATCAATGCTCTTCTGGAAAACATCTTAAACTCATCAAGCCTACCGGTACTTGGACAGCTTTTATTATGTGAAAACATGGAGGATGTTGAAAGGGCCTTGGAACAACATGGCGTCCGTAACAGTGTGAGTGATGAAAAGGGGCTTGGTTTCCGTCCAAGCCCTGGAACTCCCATACCAGAAGAATGGCATGATTCCCTTGATATGGACCCCCTCAACAGTTTTGAGAAAGGGGAGTATGTTGGTTTTAGTAAGGATGAATCGGAAAATGAATATGTTTTTGCCATTGTTGTGGAGTGTCTGGATGTTCCTCATCCGGGACAGACCAGGCGACATCCTTCAAGATATCGAGTACAGGTAGGAAACGAAAAGATCATTGAAGTCAGCTCCCTTGATCTCTATCAGTTTAAGAGGGAGAAAATATCAGCTCCAGTTGGAAGTATTCCCTGCACAGACATTGACATTTTGAATGGAACCTCACAGTCTGAACCTTCACGGTCTGCACCATCACACTCTGAATCTTCGTGGTCTGTACCAAAGAGGCCTTTACCACAGACTTTGGAGGAGGTTAAAACAGAGATTGACCAGAGCTTGGAGCAGATCTGGAAGATGTCAGATGAGGACAAATCAAAGGCCATTAAACGCCTGTACTTACGGTGGCACCCAGACAAGAACCCGGACAATACAGAGCTCGCCAGTGAAGCATTTAAATATTTGAAGAACAGACTTGAAGATCCACAGCAAGGAAAGACCAAACACAACACATCAACACAACCAAACACGACAAACTGGGGTGGCTTCAGAGATTTCTATGATAGATGGAACTCCCAGGCTGGGAGGCACAGAAGGGGGCGGGAACGATTCTATCGGAACAATTCCAGACAGCAATATAATTTTTGGTCACACTTCAGAGAAACACCAAGACCAAACAGAGAGGAAGCTAATCGCTGGTACAGACAAGCACAGTGTGACCTACTTGCTGCCCAGAACGACACTGGATATAACGCGAGCCCGGAGTGGTTTCTATTTAAAGTGCACCAGGCAGTGAAAAAAGCTCTAATAGCCACAGAGTTCAGAAGGAACGGACAGCATCCTGGGACTACATCCACCATCATAGGCCTTGCCCAGAAGATATCACAGTATTCTACCTACCTTAATGATCTGCCCCATGTTGTGAATCAGCTGAGGGCACTGGGTGTTGATGATAAGAGAACTCAATACCCAGACCACCACCCGTCACCCCACATTCCGAACGAACAGTTCAAAATCGAAGCTGCACAAGAGGCAGTGAACATAGCAACAAAGCTACTAAGTAAACTGGACAACTACATTACTGAGTGATTTACGGAGTAATACAGGCAGGTTGTGCTAGCTTTAGTGAATCACTTGTACTTTTTTCCTCGTTTGTATTCAACTAATCTAAATAAATAAATAAAACATGTAGATTTAATACTACTGCGATTCACAGAACTATTTACTATATCAGTCCCACCAGGAGTTTGTTTCCAGGAAACTCCGCAATATTCTGAGGAGCATGGAATTTTTCAACATTACCACTGATTTTCCACAGATTTGGACCAAGATGCATCATGTGATGTCGTCACACGACACATTCAGCCAATACCAACTTCGGTTCATGTGCATCGAACATGAGTTCAGCAAAAAAGGTCTCATTTATCGGCAAACATCACGGCGATAACAATTTCGCCAATTGAACTATTTTTTCTGCAAAAAAGCATTTAAAAAAATGGTCATTGTACTTGTATTGTTTTGTTTTATGTTATTTTTTTTCTTATTGCTGTACTGCATACAACTTCTCAAAACATTGAATTTTCATATTTCAAATTGTGTGTGTGTGTTTTCTTGTTAAAACTAGACTAAAACTGCTTTAGTAATTGTAAATTGACATTTAAATAGTGACCAGTATGATAAAAATGCTCTATCTATCCATCCATCCATCCATCTATCCATCCATCCATCCATCCATCCATCCATCCGTCCATCTCTATATCCATCCATCCATCTATCCATCTATCTACCCATCTATCTACCCATCCATCTATCTACCCATCCATCCATCCATCTATCCATCTATATCTATCTATATCCATCCATCTAACTATCCATCTATATCTATCTATATCCATCCATCCATCTATCCATCCATCCATCCATCCATCCACCTATCCATCCATCCATCCATCCATCTACCTATCCATCCATCTCTCCATCCATCCATCTATACATCTCTCCATCTATCCATCTTATTTATATCTATCATCCATCTACCTATCCATCTATCTATCCATCCATCCATCTGTCTATCGCAGGCACATCATATTTCAAAACACATATCAAGAAATTAAAAAAAATAAAAATTGTCATGTAAATTGTAAGTACTACAAGTATAATTTGGCTGAAACAACCCACTAATCATCATTAACATTGTTATATATAATCAGTAGTGTCACCCCCAGTGTTTAATAAGCTAGAAATGAAACGCTTTGTCCTGCTGTTATAGAAACATAACAGAAAACGCACAGTGTGTGAACAACACAATGCAACACAAATACACACAATACAATCTACACGAACAGAAAGCACTAAATGGACATATATCAAAGAGGATAGTGAACATAAACCATAAATAACACGCTGAGGGCGTCGGTTATGCAAATTAGCACTTGCTGAGGGAAGCTCGATAATATGATAAAATATACTGATTATAACACTAATTTATTTAGAAAGTGACCCGTGCTTACTATCTTTGAAATAAATGAAGTAATTGTGTTGTTTTATTTGTGTTAGGTCTAGCTAATTCGAAATCAGAAACCATCCAAATCAGACAATTCTTAACTATAATATTGAACCAAGACCACCAGCATAATGACAGTTCAGGACCTTCTGACATTTCTTTTAAACTCACAAAATATTAGAACTGAAAAATGGGAAGAAATGGACATATATATTATATTAAGCGCTGCACTGTTGGTGCAGCATTTCACCAGGAAGCGTTTCTGCTTTAAAGAACATTCAAAAGCACAATAAGAGTATATAAGGAAAAACGAAACAGAGGGGTATACATAGACAAACTAATGCAATGTTTGGGGGTGGACGCAGGTGGACAAAGGACTGCAGGTCAGATTATTATTATTAAAGATTTATTAGCCTTTATTAGCAACATGTTGTCCTGTTAATCACCGTGGCTTTTACACCAGACACTGGCAGAGTAGAGAATGCCTATTTAAAATAAAATATAAGCATATTTCTGTGTGGTATGTTCATAGCTTCAAATTCATTCCAAACACTCATGCTATATGTTGCAGTGTATGATTTTGCATTGTGTCACTTGTAGACTGAGAAATAAATGAGTGATTACTGAATCGTGTATGCATTCATCGTTAACGCTCAATTGGGTTGCACATGAAGACAAGCTGGCTTAAACTGATCCGGAGAAGAAACCATGAAAGAGTGAACGTGAACGAGGCCAATCACCCAGACGTCAACACTGAATATGGGTTGTAGATATTGTGTGTTGCAAAGCTTTTAATTCATTGAAAATACAATTATTTTATTCTAAAAGTTAGAAGTTAATGTTAAGGTAGACTAAGGAAATGACCGGCACAACTACTGCTGCTGCTCCTAATAACAATAAGAACATTAAGAGTAGTAATAAAAATGTATTTATTATTTAAAAGATTAACAATT
>JAFFST010047632.1:0-35198 GCA_022414735.1 Noturus placidus
CTCTTAAACATCTTAGGGAGTTTTTCCTTGCCATTGTCGCCACTCAGTGTCTTTCTCAGTTTGGGATAATTACTAATTTTTACTGTGTGTATACTGTGTTTATATTTCTGTAAAGCTGCTTTGTGACAATGTCTATTGTAAAAAGCGCTATACAAATAAAATTGAATTGAATTGAATTGAATATACATATAAAATACATTTATAAAATACTGTACTATAATTTCTATAATGCAGACAAAATGAAGCAGTGTTAGTCAGGAGTCGAGAAATAGACATGCAGGAAATGGAATAACTTGCTTTAAGTACTAGAACAATAACTGAGAACAGAGTTTAAAATCAAAAAGTGCACAGGAGGGATAAACAATGGTGATCAGTGATTGGGCAGTAGGAGTAATGGTGATCAGTGATTGGGCAGTATGAGCAATGTTCATCAGTGATTGGTCATTAGGAGCAATGGTGATCATTGATTGGGCAGTAGGAGCAATGGTGATCAGTGATTCGGGAGTATGAGCAATGGTGATCAGTGATTGGTCATTAGGAGCAATGTGATCAGTGAATGGTCATTAGGAGCAATGGTGATCAGTGATTGGTCAGTATGAGCAATGGTGATCAGTGATTGGTCATTAGGAGCAATGTTATCAGTGATTGGTCATTAGGAGCAATGTGATCAGTGAATGGTCATTAGGAGCAATGGTGATCAGTGATTGGTCAGTATGAGCAATGGTGATCAGTGATTGGTCATTAGGAGCAATGTTATCAGTGATTGGTCATTAGGAGCAATGTGATCAGTGAATGGTCATTAGGAGCAATGGTGATCAGTGATTGGTCAGTATGAGCAATGGTGATCAGTGATTGGTCATTAGGAGCAATGGTAATCAGTGATTGGGCAGTAGGAGCAATGGTGATCAGTGATTGGTCATTAGGAGCAATGATGATCAGTGATTGGTCATTAGGAGCAATGGTGATCAGTGATTGGTCATTAGGAGCAATGGTTATCAGTGATTGGGCAGTAGGAGAAATGGTGATCAGTGATTCGTCAGTAGGAGCAATGGTGATCAGTGATTGGTCATTAGGAGCAGTGGTGATCAGTGATTGGTCAGTAGGAGCAATGGTGATCAGTGATTGGGCAGTAGGAAAAATGGTGATCAGTGATTGGTCATTAGGAGCAATGGCGATCATTGGTCATTGGAAACAATGGTGATTGATCATTGGGAACATAGGCTGATGCAACTGAGTCCACTGAATTCTCAGGGTATAAAACGTTGACTTTTTTTCACATCAGTTGGAGGAAGAATTAATATCCCTTTCCTTAACTACACCCCTTTATCTTAACCTTTCTTCAGATTTTTACAAATCTGTCATTGTAATATTGGGGAAACAAAGTTAAATCCAGAAGTGTCTAGGTTCATGGTTTTAGTTTGCCTATTTTGGGGAGCTAATGAGGGTTTTATGTACAACAGCGAGTTTCTTTTACAGACCAGCTTCAAAGTAGAAAGTCTTTAAAAAGCTAGACCCATCCAAAGAAACATCCAAAGATCCCTTAGGGTACCATTTTCTCTGAGAATGTAACTTCAAAGGTTTCTAAAATGAAGATATTTAACACTTGACCAACAAGCTACTTTACAAATAATGCTGACTGAAACATTTTAGCTGAAATGAAAGCCTGTATAAGGTCTACATGCCACGTTGGACCGTCTGACCACATATCTTCTCTGGCATGTCTGGATTGTTTCAAGGTGTGTGTGATACAGTAAAAGCGAAAGAATGAGCTGTACCACATTTTGAGGAATACAGACTTTGGAGTGACCATAGCTATGGTGTTTAGTAAGATGGTCTGGTTGCAGACATGGTCTCTATGGTCCTTGAGTGCTGATTCTGAATAAAGTCTTCCCATAGGTCCCCAACATGTGGTACCAATAAAATGCTCGTGAGTGATTCTCTGAATTTCTATGTGATTCTGAGGACTCCACTGGAAACTATGTATACAACTTCACCGCTTGTCCTCCTTGTCTCCAGTTACAAAAGATCTTATCAAATATTCATAGAGATGTTACAGCAACCATTCTCATTATCATTTGTACAACGCTAGCAGCCTGACTTGCTCCTAGCAGCTGATCTCCAGCAACTTAAAGCTGTTTAAATGAGTGTTAACATTCTGTTGGTGCTAATGGCTCACATGATCTGGAAAAATAAGGACTCTCCTAAAAAAAAATATGTATATATAGCATCACCAGAAACGCTCATTGGCGATTATCACTTTCTGCTAATAGACAGTTTCAGAAGAGCTATTTCAGGCAGAATTACTCAGACCTGACAACTAGGTTTACACTGCAATTAAGAAAAAAAAAATGGAGAGCAAATTTGTTATTCTGGACCTATAACAATAACAATATGGTAATGTCAGCGTCCGAGCACATAGCAAGCCTCTAAAAATAAGTGAAGAAAATAGTATTAAGTAGAAAGAAAACGGAGAAGTACAAAAAAGAGCTAAAACAGAATAAAACAGGAGTCTTGTGTGGTTTCACATTTCGAACGTTGTCTTTAAGGCTTCATTAGGGCAAGCTCAAGTAGTTGCACATGTGGTTTTTGTATGTGAGAGAGAGAGAGAGAGAGAGAGAGAGAGAGAGAGAGAGGGAGGAAAGAGAGAGCAACAGAGAGAGAATGAGGTCATGATACTTAAGGAAAACATGACGTATAGACTCCTGCAGGCAGTTCATCTCCATTTGGGATGTATTGACTTGAAACCCAAGGGCTTTAGTGTGACCTTTAACCTTGGAAAGATTAAAAGAAAGACTTTGGCATAGCAAAAACCCCCATCACCTAACCCCCTCCTCTTTTACAGAGAAAGCGAGGGGTAAATCTCACTGCACCACTATCAGCATGAAAACATTACCCAAAGGCAAAATAGACCAACATATCAATAAAAGAAGTTTCAGAATTTCATTGCAAACTAAATCTTGGACACCAGTGAAGACCAGTGACGATGGATCATTCCTTTACACTGCTGCTCATTTCCTGCTCCTGCATCACTGCAAATGTTTTGCCATAAGAAATGTTCAGCAGAACCAGAGCCCGAGATAGAAATGCACACCCAGACAGCGTAATTTAATACAAGACCTGGCTTAAACTGAATCCTTAAACTGAACTTGTTTAGTTTATTCAGCCTCGGGGCTTCTGCGGAGTTTAAAAGAGCTGTGCGGAAGACCACCGCTGTGCAAAGCCAGACAGATAAACAGCGGTCAGATCCTAGCTCACCTCCAGGGCACTTTTTTAAATCCATTAAAAAAAATCGGTTTCGTCACACACTCACATTCAGAGCGGTTTAAAAGGTGAAAAATGCATCCGGCTTTACTCTGAAACGATACATTAAATACGACTCAGGGATACGCTGGAGAGTTTGGGAACATATGAGTCACTGTTTGGAACAGAGCAACAGGATCTGCAGTGATTCTCCTGCCAGGATAAAACTGGGGGTTTGTTTTACATCGACTTTCTCTATAATAAGGCTAATGAGTTCTGCGAGGTGTGAGGGATAAATCTTATGCAGAAAATGTTTCACGATGTATTTGGTGTTTCAGTTCCTGGCTGTGTAAACTGGAGGTAAACAATGAAAGAGAGCCAAGAAGGAAGTGGGTAGATTGTATAAACTGTCCACACTGTATGATGTCGATACTGCACTGCCTAACAAGCTTTCAGTGAAGGTACTCTGCGCTTTATAGTTAATTTAGATAAAGTCAATAAAATCATATATATATATATATATATATATATATATATATATATATAGGTACGCAAGAATGAAGCCTAATACCTATCACTGTGAGCTATCTGCTGCTATGTACACGTTGCTATTATCACAGCTAGCTATTAGCTTTCAGCTCGTTGTTAGCTATTAGCTTTTATCAGAGTTGTTTTCATGCTAGCTATCATTTGTGAGATTAGCAATGAAACTGTTGTTAATAAGCCGTCCTACATTCCTTGGTGGAAAAAGGCACTAATTTACCATCAATTACCTTAATACGTCTTTTTCTTTAGTTCATTTTACTTTCATATTGCACAAGTTCTTAAATACATGAATACTGGTTTGCTATTTAATCTTTAATTATGACTCTGAAGCTGTGCTTTTACCAGAGGATTAATGCATGTGTGTAGCACAATGTACTAGCAGTTAGCCAGCAAGGAACCTCGCTTCGCCAAAGCCCTTCTCCACACAAACACAGACTAGCTCAGTGATCAGTGTTGCATAAAGCTATGCAAGAAATGTCACAACAGGGTTCACACAAGCTCCAGAACACCATGCATGGCCCGAGTTAGTGGTTTGGACACGATCGACGCTATGGACGGGGAAATATTTCCATGGCGCTTGGATGAATTCACACTGGGACACGATGTCCATCCTGTCCTTAGGTAATAAATAATGCTGCTAAGAGATAATGCTAACCTGCAGTGAACGTTCATCAGTTACGATGTGTCTGGGACTTGTAAAGGGCTACTCTTGTGTTATAATCTTCTAAAACACGTAATGAAGTAGTATTAATACTATATGATAGTCTCACTAATGAGTCTTCTCTCGCTGAACATGCTGGCATTTTTAACTCTCGCTAATTCACACACCATGCTAATCCCATTCTTCCTTACATGTGGTCAATAATTTCTGTCATTATGGCTGACCTTGCTGCCTCTTAACCACCGTTACGTGTGATCTGTTGCCAGATGGGGGGAAAAAATGACCTTTTTTTTCTCATTGGTTCAGATGGTGCCGCTGACGCGAATCGGACTAGATGAAGCCTGAAGGCCAGATGTCTAGACACCTGAAGCGTGCAAGCTTCTCTTGCACTTTGTTCCTGTGTCTTTTGGAATAAAAATAACAAACAAACAAACCAAAAAAAAATAATGTTGCATTCTGTCTCTACTCTTTGGTTTGTTTTTGGCCAATTCTCATCAAACAGTAATGACAGTAGGGACAAGTTCTGCAGAACCCAATAATAGCTCCTCTAGCAAACAATTTCCAGGTTCAACAATGACAACTTGCTTCTTTGAAAGCTTAAATAGCAGAATTACAGCCTAAAACCTTGACATGCCAGAGTAGTCAGAATGAAATTACATCATCCAGCCTTAAAAAAGGCTTCGTTCTTTAAAAAAGGAACTAATTGCATAGGTCAGATAAAAATGATTATCTTATCATTGCTATAGTGTTCAACCCTTTTTCGTCCAGGGATTTGTTGAAAATCAGGCCTTTTGGTCAACAAAGTTAGCTTGCACAGACCTACTTGTAAAAATGTTGTGCATATGGCTTTGTCATTATCTGTGGTCCTGCGACCCTGTGGTCAACGAACTCGGCTGTGACCGAACGGTTATGGGCTTGAACCAGTCTCCTAAAGATCTACTAATGCTAGGCCTAAGTAATTGTAACCTCAAGACAACATTTCCCTCAAAGCTGAGAGAAACAAAGACTCAAACAAAGAAAAAATGTGCGCATACGTCTATATTGTTGGTGACTGGATTGAGGAACCTGAATCCCGGGATCCTCTTGTCACTGCAGACGACTCCGACATCTTCTGAGTGTTTGCAGTCGGACACACCGATGCCGTTAGACTCACACTGCGCCAGGGTGCTCTCCTTCCCTGTGCAGTGGACGTTATCAAACCAGATGCGGCCTGAAGAACCAGGGGAAATCAGTCAGAACTCTGTCCCTTTTAATGGTGTGACTTCACTTCATAACACAACCAAATACCAGGTCAAATTTTCCTCAAGACTAATTCTGGAACTAGTACTGGCTTTCATTAACGAATGTGCTCAAATTAAACAAGATTAGCATTTCTATCCTAACCCTAGTCATGAGCTACGACAGCATACCTTCTCCTTTCCCGTATTTGGCCGAAGGCGACCAGGAGATGGCCTTGGAGTACCCGAGCTCTCTGCACACCACTTGAGCGGCGTGATGGTTGAAGTCATCATCACAAACGGTCCCCCACTGGCCCTCGTAATAAACCTCGACACGTCCCTCGTTGTGCTTTCGTTTCTCTCCGGATAAGCGTAGCTGGATCCTGGGCACGTCAGTGGGAATCTGTGGAGGGGTGTATTGATCCGGCTCGGGCTCGGGGTAACCGTGAGGGTAACCCAGATACTCGTATTGTGCTTGACACAGGCTCCATATGCAAGCGAACACTGGCAGGTGGAACTGGAGAGACCAGGGTGCCAGCATTGTGGAGTATGTCCAACAAGTCTGAAAATGAACAGAGGGTTAAAAACCAAGGTACTTGTACCAAGGACGGGTCAACATTTCTACAAGCTCTTCATTACGTAAGGAATAACGTACTAGAATGTACAGTTACTGGAAAATAATCAACAACAGGCAGCATCTTGATACAAAATGGAGTTATTGTGACCATCACAGCATTGTTCATTTTCCTATAACAGCATGTCCCGAAGTCTTTTATTGCTTTTATATCACAGCAATTTCCCAACAAATACAGTGTATTCATTAAAGAATGACATACTTGTTAAATTTTGTTCAAATTGTGTGGAACACCTGTGCAAATAGTAGCTATAAATGTGTAAGAATATAAATGTGGCTTGTTGCTGTTCAATGTAAAGTTACACCTTTGACACTGGAGACTCCTTCCATAAACCTCTGATTAGAGATGTTCACCAGATCACATTATACGCTGTTCTTTGTTTAGTATTAAACATGTGCAGCATTATCATGTGAGCTATCATTATAGAAACAATAATGTAATATTGTCATTGCTGCTCTTATAGGAAATGACTCAATAGCTTCTGACTAATTAGATTCGAGAATTCAGCAGCATTGTGGTATAAAGCATATTATTAAGTAATTACTTTGGATTATTTAGTAAATACAGTGAAACGGTTTAAATCAGGCTAGTTTTACATTTACATTTACATTTATTCATTTAGCAGACACTTTTATCCAAAGTGACTTACAAATGAGACACACTCACACACCAATGGTAGCAGAGCTGCATGCAAGGTGTCTTGCCCAAGGACACTTCGGCATGGGATCACCCGGGCCGGGATTCCAACCACCAACCCTACGATTAGTGGATTAGTGGACAACCCGCTCTACCGACTGAGCCACAGCCTCCCTTTTAACCTTTTTTTTTTTTTTTTTTTTTGCTTTACAGTAATCAAATAGGACAGAAATGAGATCAATCATTGCTCATCGAGTTCAAATCCCAGGACTGTCAGAACTCCAATGAGCAACACTATTAACTGTGAACTGCAGCAGATTAGATTCTGTTTGATATGCTTTGGAAAGGAAAGTCACTGCAGATATAAGTCTGCTAAATTGTAATGCCAAAGTTTTACATAGCAAGAAAAACACACAAAGGAATGTCAAGAACGTCCCTTTTTTTTAACTCCATGTCAATAAAGAAGGGAAATCTGATTGGTTTCTTTATGTGGGTGCTCCCTCAAAATTTCCACATCAGGATAAAAACAGAATCCTCTAATATGCCCCCACCCCCAACACACACACACACACACACACACACACACACACTCATAAACACAGTATGTCAGAGTTGTTTTGATGCATTCGTAACGTAACTACACGTTACAGCTCTAAAAGTGTCGTGAAACATTGTCAACAGCCAGGAGTTTCATTCAGCTCAGATGCAGATGTGGCAGACTCGAACCTCGAGATCCCTTGAAGAAATTACTCACACTTTCCATCTCTACACCGTCGGCCTTTGCTCAGGCGGAGCACAGCGTGGCAGTTATTACACAAGGTTTTAAAAATGTACACGTTACAACATGGTTGGAAAAGAAAACCCGAAACCATACCACAGCCTGCAGCTCAGCTTTCTGCTGTTTCTGCGTATGTGGTATGTTTTCAACTCCTGAATGGTTTGGCAAATTTATTTTTTGTTTTTTTAAATGTCCTGATGTATGAGGTGCTGCTCGCCCTGAGCCATTACATCCCTTGTAATGTGGGTGAATTACACAGACACTACTTGACACATCATTGCGCAGGATTTGAAAAACGTTTCTATATCATTAGCGAAGGAAACAGCTGGAAAAGAGATTAGTGGTAATTCTGAGGATTTAAAAAAAAAAAAAAAGAACATTAAAACATTTGCTGATCTTAAAGTGAGCATTGTTACTTAACCAGCTAGCATAATTCATTAGTATAATACTTTCTCACCCAACCAACTTAGCAATGAAAGCAATCCGGGTGAGATTGTTGAGAGATTGAGTTCTTTTTATGTGTCCAGATGTCCTTGCATTTCGAACTAAACGTCATACCATTAAGAGTTTATAAATGCAACTACAGTACATTTATGCATTGTGTTACGCAACCCCAGAGCTGTTACATTTCACACTGTGTCTATATACGCCTGTTTCATTTGCACATTTTGGCCCTGTTTACCCCTGGCCAGTGCCGGGGATCCCAGTACCACCAAAGAGGTCAGGGGTCATAGAAGCACAAACAATAGAGGCCTATGGGTTGTGGATCTCGGATTACTTTTCTTCTAATAACGGCTCCGATTTGAGAACCCAGCACAACACATACAGTATTTATTGTGTTCAATGATATTTTGCTGTTTCTATAGTAACAGCTGGTTCACACTAGCTATGGCGATGAAACACATTACGAAACGTACTTTTATTTAAGAAAGAATAATGTGTCGACATGATGGCGTTTTCTGTGCGGAGACATTGATTTCGTATTCACGGAAGGAGTCTCCAGTTGTAGCAGTCAGTAGGTTTTCCTCCGTGGGAAAGTCTTCAGGACAATCGACTTCATTTCTTAAAGAACGCCACACTTTTTATCCATTCATGGTTACGGCTAATGTTTTGAACCATTAGGTTCTGTTATCACGTACGCTACAGCAGCTAGAAACAGTCGTTTCCTCGTTTTCTCTTCGACCACGTCTTCAACCATGGTGGAAAACTTACAAAAACAGCTTCACTTCTGACTGTTTCAAAGCACTGTCACTGGAGACTCCTTCCAAAAAAAGTCCTGTAAGATAACAGGAGTGCATATATTTCCTGATAAACTTTTTTTTTCTTTCTTTTTTCTTTCTCGCTACAGAGTGGTCCAGGGTCTACACTGTCTTACATTTAACGTTAAACTATTATCGTAATATTGTCACTCTTTACAAACAGAAAGCTGCAAATAAATAATTAACACATAATTCCAATAAAACACCAGACTGACCAAATTGATCAAAGGCAATCAAAGGGTCCAAATAATGTTTACATTTCTTACACCGGTGAGTTTTCTTTAACATACCGAAAGGCCTGTTGCAGAATCCCGACATATTCAGAATATGACATTTACAGCCATATCCTTCGGTCCTGATGCTTCTCTCTTCTGGTGACATCATCCACATTAATCATCCCTTTTGTAGTTTAAACAACTTTTACTCCATGCACTTGTGTATGAAACATTCATACAAACTTACACAGCAATAAAACACAGACTGGAGGATACAATTATTTTTTTTTATATCATCTTATTGAAAATGTTGAACTGAAGCAAGTCATTTTGTTGAACTTACCCCTTTGTGTCCGATGTGGCTTCAGTCTCCTCTCATGTGTTTCCCAAAACTCCCTCAACTTTTGTCTGTAGTCCAGCCCGAGAGCTGGGGTTGCCAGATTGAAGTCAGTTTTTATACCTTCTTTCTGCCCTCATGACTCGCCTTGAAGACTCAGAAGTGTGTAGAGTAAAGCTGTACGAGATGATCCCACCCAAAAAACAAACCTTGCTTGGATAGTGGTTAGCACGTTCGCCTCACACATCCAGGGTCCAGGGCTTGAGGCCCGCCATGGCCGTGTGTGTGTGCGGAGTTTGCATGTTCTCCCCGTGTGTCGGGGGTTTCCTCCGGGTACTCCGGTTTCCTCCCCCAGTCCAAAGACATGCATGGTAGGCTGATTGGCGAGTAAAAGGTCCGTAGTGTATGAATGGGTGTGTGAGTGTGTATGTGATTCATGGGCGTAATCACGCACTCTTTGGGGGGTGGGGGGGGGGTGACTCCCCAATGTTGAGGAAATACGAATCTGTCCCCCGATTATACAGGAGAAAATATTTTCTATATGTTCCGCTTTAATTTTCTCTGCCAACAGAACTGTCTTTTCTTCATCTATTCTATTTATTTTATTTATCTGTTTATTTATGTCTATTTTTAAAAAAATATATTCACGTTCGTTAAGGAAAATCGGTGTGTCCCCCCTCCCCTCCAATTGTACACTTGGTTTCGCCCAGACTCAACACAAATTCAGAGATGTATTTGATCAGTTTCCCCATGCTGTGGGAGCTTCTATCACTCAGAAACCACGTGATTTCAAACAGTAACTGTAATCCTAAAACTATGTTCTAAATAT
This sequence comes from Noturus placidus, assembly GCA_022414735.1. Lineage (NCBI taxonomy): Eukaryota > Metazoa > Chordata > Actinopteri > Siluriformes > Ictaluridae > Noturus > Noturus placidus. The sequence continues at coordinate 10,354 of JAFFST010047632.1, forward strand.
GCAAATTTTCACTATCAAATTTTGGACGTTTGTCGGTGCGGGGAATGGTTAACGCCTAGACCCCCCCAATGCCCATAACATGGTTACGCCCTTGACGTGATTGTGCCCTGCCATGGATTGGCACCCGGTCCAAGGTGTACCCCGCCTTGTGCCCGATGCTCCCGTGACCCTGAAAAGGTTTAAGCGGTATAGAAGATGGAGACTCTAACAAAAGACCTGGAATTAAAGAAACTGACGTGATGTTCTGCAATCCATCCATCCATCTTCAACCGCTTACTCCTTTATCAGGGTCACGGGGGAACCTGGAGCCTATCCCAGGAGGCATCGGGCACAAGGCGGGGTACACCCTGGACAGAGTGCCAGTCCATCGATCACCTCGCATGAACAGAAACATTCTTCAAAGTGAACTTGAAGTAATTCTGTTTCTGTCCATTAGCATGTTCCGTTTCGACATCATCGCTACCGTATTTGTATCCCACCCAATGAGTTTGGCGTCATCCTATCCTGTCGTCAGGATGTCTTATGATCAACGAGTTCTTTAATGATGTGCGACTTTTGTCTGCGACAGCCAAATCGAGTCAGAGCCTGTACAGTGTAATGGCATCGATATTCACAGATTCACATTCACGCCGCAATTCTGTACGGATAATTCCACGCTTGTGGCATGGTGCGTCTTTTGTTGTGTTTGTTTTTTGTCTGATGAGGGAAACTCTATTTATAGCTACTATAGCGTAAGTGATAACAGGAACTAGCTTGCTTCGAGGACGTTCCATAATATTAAATGTATCTATAAATGGATAATAATCTACATATTGTTTATTAATAAATGAATAAATAGATAATTGCTGGCACAACACACTGTTATAGGACAATAATCAATGATGCGGTGGTAACAGTAGCTCCGCTTCGTCACACCACCCATCGTGTTTTGTTCCTTACTTAATAATAAGCATTAATGTATTCATTTAAATGACAGATTTTAATTTCTGCGTACACTTATTAATGGCTGTATGTTTTGAGAAAGCTCCTACACGACACGTTCATTAAGTGAGGACCTAATGAACCTGACTTGCGCTAATAAAGGATGGAATTGAATTTAGTATTTACACCCCTACTGAGTTAGGCTGAAGTTCATCTAACATCTCACCCAAAATCTGCTTTTCTTTTTTTTTTTTCTTTTCAGTCGAACATACCGAACGACACGATGAGGTTCGAGCACAATCTGGCAACCCCACAGAGTCACGCCTCTCTGTACTGCACACAAATCCCGCTGGGACGCTCTGTCTCTCGGTACGTGTCTGCAATTCCGGGAAACAGCGTGGAAACGTGTAAAACGTGCACGCGCGAAGTGCCAGCAAAAAAAAAAAAAATAATAATAATAATAAAAAAAAACATTTTTACTTTAGGGGAAAATGTAGCTGGCTGGTGCGCACGTGCATTGCTCTAAATGAGAGACATATGCAGGCAGGTCAGGATGGGGGTTCTCCAAGCACCAGGGTAGAACATCAGGACCTTGTATTTGCACTGCACGGAGGCACGCGCACCAAAGCAGTTAACATCTGCACGAGCGCGTGGATAATCACGTGCTAATAATATTCACCTTAAAGTCATTATTATTGTTGTTGTTGTTGTTATTATTAGTGTTGTTATTATTATTATTATTAGTATTATTATTGTTGTTGTTGTTGTCGTTATTATTATTATTGTTGTTGTTATTATTATTATTATTATTATTACTATTATTATTATTATTATTATTATTATAACAACAACACTAATAATAATAATAATAATAATAATAATAATAATGATAATAATAATAATAATAATAATCATAATCATAATAATAATTAGTGTTGTTGTTGTTGTTATTATTATTATTATTATTGTTGTTGTTGTTGTTATTATTATTGTTAATATTATTATTAATATCTGTATGTCGTAGATTTCCATATATATATATGGAAATCTACGACATACAGAAAATAATAACACACACACACACACACACACACACACACACACACACATATATATATATATATATATATATATATATATGCATATAACTCATGGCTAGCATACTGATTTTAATATATTATGGCCAAATTAATTACAAATATAAAATGTAAAACTTATGATTGACCCCAGAGTGAGCACTTTGGGAAAGAGACATGCTTATGGGTTGTTTTCACTGATCCACAATGCAACACGTTTTTAACTACGCTGCCATTTTGTTTTGCTAGCTAAAATACCTAATGCCTAAAATATCCTGTCACGCAGAACGTCATTCTCATCAGAAATTCTAAATATTTCATTAAATTCCTTTAGACAATCTGCTTATGAAATACTCAAATGTTTTAATTAAGGTTTATATTTCAATAACAACGTTTGATCCAGCCACCATATCTAAGGAGTTATGAGGATGAAAGAGTTAAACAGTGCATTAGGTTTTTTAAACACATTTTACCATAATGAACCTTAAGCTGTAGTCGAGGATCGGTAGGTTCAAAAAACTAACAAACACATAATTTCATATATTTAACTTTTTTTTTTACTTTGTTATAAGTGTAAAAGGACATTATAAAAAGATCAAAATGGTGATATCCTTAAGCATAAGTCTTTCTTAGATGTAATACTTGAGTCTTAAAGCCATAAATAACGATCGGAAACTTGAAATTTAAATCTTAAATTTAAGTCTTAAATTTGTATCTGCCTGGTTGATTATAACAGGACTCAAACTAGCACACACACATTTTTGTGACATCATGTGAAAACAAGTCATACTGTAGCTCTATAGCTAATAAACAATTAGATATCATCACATTCTTACAGAAGTTGGGTTTATTGCTCTATTTTGCCCCCTAGTGGAATAACGGACAGATACAATTTTTAAAAAGTCGTACAATTCTTTTAGAAAATGTTTATTTCATTTTATTTTAGAACAAGGATTATAAATCCGTGTGCTGTGTAGCTGTTTGATGATCTGAATGCAGCATCTCTGGTTATTTGTCCAAACTTTCCACCCGAAAAGTACAAAATGTATATTTTGTGACATAATGAACTCTGTAGTCTTTCGCATTTATTTTCTCGAATGACCTCAGAGTAGCTTTAGGTTTCGATGTAATCGCTCATTATGTTTCACGTAGAACTGCTTGTTGATAGATATGCAACATACATAGGCCACTATAGGCGAACAGCTGACATAGCTATGTTATAAAGGTGTGAGTTTATTGTATGTAATTATTGTTTTATTATTTATTTAGAGGAATGTTTCTAGCCAAATCAGCGTGCTAGTAGCCGACTGCATTCTTCTACAAGCTGCTTGGTAAGTACGCCAGCTATAAACAAACACTTAATTCCATCTCCATTGTAATTCGTTGTAACAGTACGTATCAATAACATACATGCATGATCGATTTCATTATTAAATATTGTATTGGTGGCATAGTGTGATGGAACGTAACTCAGAAATCGACACGCAAGTTACGACTTAAACCAATATATTTAACACAATAGAATTGAATAGTCTAACTGGAGTCAGAGCAGTTCATGGATGAATGGAATCTTTTAACATAAAATATGTCGAAATTGGTGCAGTGCATATATATACAGTATATATATATATATATATATATATATATATATATATATATATATATATATATAGCATTGTGGTGCGTTATCTATGATGTTGCCTTTATTAAAATGTTTGATCTTGGCTAATAATCCCAATGACATCCATTTCTGGTACAACATGAAACATTATACATCAATGGGGGTGAATACTTATGCAAGGCACTGTGTATACACAGAGTCTTTGGATAGACGTGGCCATAGTTCCCAACCCTGGATGTTGCCCGTATGAGTTTATGAATTGCCAGATGATTGATTGGGTAGATTTGGTGTGTTGGAGCACAAAAAGCAACAGAGCAACACAATTTATCCTGGCAACAATCTCAACCGACAGCCAAGTGATTCTTTTACGATGGGTAGACAGTGTAAACCCTTCTTTTTGAGGGGACCCTTTTTTGTGAAAAGTCTATGACATGCATAAGTATATGAGGTTTTGATGCAAATATGTTCTTGTGCCCGATGCTTCCTGGGATAGACTCCAGGTTCCCCGTGACCCTGAAAAGGAGTAAGCGGTTGAAGATGGATGGATGGATGGATGTTCTACTAATCTCACTACCAGGAAGTACTACAGCTGATGTAAAGTTCCTGTAAAATGACGAACAGATTAAAAATGTAAGGTCGCTTCCATTCCGACGCCATCTTGTTTTGGGCCGAGTTTCCCCAAAAGCATCGGAACACAAATATCATTATTAAATGGTAGAGTGAGCATCACATTGAACTCTCTCTCTATCTCTATCTCTCACTCTATCTAGAGCCTGATGAAGAGAATCCCAAATATTCCTGTTTCCTTCCCATTTTCTTGAGCACCTCGTGTGCTAAGAACCGAAGGACCTCCTACATACAGAGGCATGTCTCATACCATCATGCCACAGGAAGTCAAAGCTAGCAGGACTTTTCTTTTCTTTTTTTTTTTTTTACTTATGAGTTTTGCATCGAATTCCCAAAATCCTTTGCAAACCTGCAACGCAAGAGGTTGAGAGAAATTCCATTACAGTGCACTTCCTGTGTGTCGTTTGGGACTGAAGACAAAATATATCCTTACCGTAGACTCTTTTCTTTTTTTTTTTACATTTTGATCTTGTAATGAATAAGTAATTAATGACTCACCTCCAGTCGCTTTCGGTCACAAGAGAACGCTCACGCTGATAGCATGTACTGCATCTGTCTTGCTATTGAAACAGAAAAATAACTTACTCCGTTATCCCAGCGATCAGGATATAGTTGTCTTGTTCTCGGACGGGTGTTCACACTCACGCTCTCTCTCTCTCTCTCTCTCGCCGTTCCTCAGTTTAGTCAGAGGAACGTGTAAGCAGGGGTGTATCAGTGCATGGAGGACGTCCATACAGATCTTATAGGCTAGTAAGAGAGATCAGCATGGGGTATAGAATAGACATGTTCGGCCTCTTAAACGTACAGCCGGGTGAATCCTCATTACAGACCTGATAATGCATGTGATAGTTCACGACAATAATAATATCGTTATTAGTTTAGTCATTGAACTGAACATCAGCGCGTCCGCCGTCCGAGTCAAATAATAATAGGGCGGCTGTGGCTCAGTCGGTAGAGCGGGTTGTCCACTAATCCACTAATCGTAGGGTTGGTGGTTCGAATCCCGGCCCGGGTGATCCCATGCCGAAGTGTCCTTGGGCAAGACACTGAACCCTAAGTTGCCCCCGATGGCAAGCTAGCACCTTGCATGCAGCTCTGCTACCATTGGTGTGTGAGTGTGTCTCATTTGTAAGTCGCTTTGGATAAAAGCGTCTGCTAAATGAATAAATGTAAATGTATTTCATCAGGACACAAGAACTAAACACGACCTGCAGTACTTATGTACATGATTAATGAAACCGATCATTACTACAGTAATGTCGTGGTAATAACTACACACACAAACGACTTTGGATTTTAAACTCGTTTTTATTTGGACTTTTTTGTATTAATTTTTTTTTACATAAATGCATAAAAGTTTGCATGAAAAGAGAGAGAGAGAGAGACATGTTATACCACGACTACAGAAAAAAAAGCTGTTATTGTTACACAAATAAATAAATTAACAATTTTGTTCTGGATATTTACAGGAAGTTTCCATCAGTATATATTTACAAAGATGGGTACAAACTAATTAAAAAAAAAAAAAAAGAGAGATTTTAGGTTCAGATTTGGAGAAACATGAACGTAAATGGTAGGTACAACTGGAGCTTTAGTGTAAGGACTTGTTCTTCTTCTGTGGTCTGAAATCAGGAGAGTGGGGGAAGTGCACAGGGTCCTAATGCGAGTTGTGCGTGGTGTGTAGAGGTAGTGATAAAGTGTGTTGTGTTTTCAGAGTCCATTCAATCAATAAACATCTCCATTGACACATTCCATCACTGTTTGTGTGAACGCAACGTCACTTCCGTTTAAAAAAAAAAAACCCACTACTTTCTCTACCGGAAGTGCGGGCGGGGCGGAGAAATGACACATATATAAAATCGCAGAAACATTTTAACAAACAATTTGTATGAATAATAATAATAATAATAAAGAGACTTTCGCGGGGAAATTAATATCTACAAAGCACGTTTTATATGAAAACCCCGGATGGAAACGATAGTAATGTCGAGCTCGCGGTTTGTTGGGTGGTTTAGAAGGTCGCTGGTGGTGTTCCTCTGCACATCACCTCCTGCTAGTCCCTACTGGTTCTAATCACTTCTGCGCATGCTCAGTCCAAAGTTGAACCCTTGTTGTGGCCACTCGGAGGCTCTTGGAGAGCGTTGTCGGAGTTTGTTACTTCTTCCTGGTGGAGGTCTTCTTCGGCTTGGCCGCTTTGGGTTTGGCTGCTTTAGGCTTCGCGGCTTTGACCTTCTTACTCGGGCTCTTGGTCACTTTCTTCGCCGCGGGTTTCTTCGCCTTCTTCGGGCTCTTTGTGGCCTTCTTGGCCGCGGCTGCTGCAGGTTTCTTCACTTTCTTGGGCGCCTTTTTAGCCGCAGGTTTCTTCGCCGGTGCCTTTTTAGGCTTTGCCGCTTTCGCCGCCGGTTTTTTCGGCGCAGGCTTCTTGGCTTTGACTTCAGGCTTTTTAACGAGCTTCTTCACCGCGGTGCCTTTGCTCACTTTGAACGAGCCGGACGCTCCGGTGCCTTTAGTCTGCACGAGCGTGCCCTTCTTCACGAGCGCCTTGAGTGCGATCTTGACGCGCGAGTTGTTCTTCTCGACGTCGTACCCGCCGCTCGCGAGCGCCTTCTTCAGCGCCGCCAGGGACACGCCTTTACGCTCGTTGGACGCGGACACGGCTTTGACGATCAGGTCGGACACGCTCGGGCCGGACTTCTTCACCTTGGAGACGGACTTCTTCTTGGGCGCCTTGGCCGTGGAGGCTGCCGGAGCTGGCGCGGTCTCTGCCATCGTTGAGAAGTTTGACGTTGACGAGGATTAGATGGGGGAGGAAAAAAAAAAATGCACAAAGTGACAATGTTTACGTCGAACAGCTGAGGGCGACATATCAACGGGCGATGAGAACCTTATAGACTCAACCGGCCGCGCGACTGCTCCGAACAGTACAGAGTGGACTTCAGATGTGTTTTCTTACCTCGAGAAACGCTCGAATTTCCGAACAAATGATCCACAAATCTCAGCGTGAAAAGTATTTCCTGATAGCTGAGTTCCCGGTTTACACGGCCGCCCCTCGGTTTACTCCATTTACCCGGCCATTTTGTTTAAAATGACTAAAACGCAGCCAAATCTGCATGGAAACTGAGTGGTGGGAACCGTACTTCCTCTATTCTTTTCAAGTTTATACAGCAAATTTCGTGGCGGAACGCACATTGTATATCCAATTCACACAGAAAAGACTCCCATTCACACCGCCGTGGTGTTTTTACCCGGACTTTTCTCAACACCGAGTCGTTTTCGGTGGTTTTCGGCGGTGGAGGTAGCACACTTCCACGCCGTCGCCATTTCAACCTCCCTTAATCTCCTAGAGTCTTACTTTATCTCACAAACATTAATTATGTCCCATTTCCGCCGACAATTCCACCAGAGAAACCAAAACAAGCGAGTTAAATCGTCTCATTCGGGGGAAATTTCAAGTGGTTGGCATTTCTATGTGAAATTGGAAGGGGTAGCATTAGCAGTGTGTGTGTGTGATGTGTCACTACTGAGTATAGTGGCTAACTCTTAAGGAGTTCTGAATTCAAACGCTGTGCTTTGTCCTCACATTAAATTCAGTCAAGAAATAAAAATAATAAACACAATCATCATCGTTGATGTTTAATAAATCTCCAGGCTTTAATGATCAAGGACATTTAGTAGCTTAATGCTAATGGAGACACATACTGCTGTATAACCTGGATCCACTGAGTCAGATACATCAACATATCTGATTTATCCATCACTTGAAGGTTTTCTACGATTATTGAAATAAAAATAAGTTTTTCTCTAGAAGTTGGTCATTTGTTCAGTTTCTACTTCTTTATCAGTTGTCTACTTCTGTTGTTTACCCTGAAGAAAGGTCCTTGATGTTTGTCCTCTGTGAAAGCAGCACATGGAATCAGTGATTTATCATTTTATATATATATATATATATATCACTATGCCCTGCGATGGACTGGCACCCTGTCCAGGGTGTACCCCGCCTTGTGCCCGATGCCTCCTGGGATAGGCTCCAGGTTCCCCGTGACCCTGAAAAGGAGTAAGCGGTTGAAGATGGATGGATGGATATATATCACTAATCATTACCCTTGATTCTGGGTTATGATAGCCTTACGCGGAGAGCAAACAGTAAAAGTGTATGTTTTAATCCCAGAGTTAATTATAACAAAAGTCTTCTTTCATTGCGACGTGCAGCCTACTGTTTGCCCGCACGTTTCATTGTACTGTATGCCCTGTTAGGATGTGTGTTAACGAGCTCAACACTAGCAGTAGTGTTCTTGTGGGACGTTCATATATAGTTCATAATTAAAGCTCATAAATATCCTAAATACTCATCACAAATGAAACAGTAAGCTTATAGGAGCCTTATAAAATAACTTTAAAAAAAAAAAAACAAACAAACAAAACAACAACAGGCTATTCAGGCCAATAAGAAATCAAGGCTAAAGGATTATTATTATTATTATTATTATTATAGCCTTCATAGTCATGACGCTTTTATTCAACAACAAATGTGATTTCGGACAGATCAATCAAAGCAGTACTGATTTATTACTTCTCAATTCACTGACCTACAAGAAGAGTTGACAATAGACTTTAAATGCACACACGAAATTCCATTAGCAGATTTACAACTGACTTCTGCATATTTAATATAATTATAATGTAATTATTCCTTTAACATTCATCAGTTCTAGAAAAAAAAAAAACAAAAGTCAGAAAAGGATAAATCTGACAACATGCCTTACATTAACTGATCATATATACTACCTACACACATTACTGATTTACTAACAATAAACAAACACAATAAAAAAAAAATAAATACATAAATATTAGTCCTTCGCATTAAGTGATGCAAAGGAAAGTAAATGACAGATGAAAATGCACTATTAGCAGATTTATAACTATACAATATACAAAACTATTGAAGATATACATTTTTTTTACACACAGTTTTTACAAAAAACTGCATACAAAGTTAATTTGTCCATTGTATTCATTTTATTTTGAAATTGCTAATATTTCTTTATATACACACACACACACACTTTATATAAATATAGCTTATTTTGCCTTATACCACCAATTACAATATAATGAAATAATAATGACAATATTGTTCACCTAATAATCACATCTATGTAATACATAAAGATGTTTTCACCCCAAGACCAAAAGAAATGACTGAATTAGAAGGCACAGTTTGGAGTTTGCTGTTTCAGGGAATCACTGGGCGGCTCTTAAAAGAGCCTTTTGGGGGTTTTCAGAGTGTGAAGTCCGGATGTTGCGCGTGTTCAGCCGCCGAAGCCGTACAGAGTGCGCCCCTGGCGTTTGAGCGCGTACACCACGTCCATGGCGGTGACGGTCTTGCGCTTGGCGTGCTCGGTGTAGGTGACGGCGTCGCGGATCACATTCTCCAGGAAGACCTTCAGCACACCGCGGGTCTCCTCGTAGATCAGACCGGAGATACGCTTCACGCCGCCGCGCCGAGCCAGACGCCTGATGGCGGGTTTAGTGATGCCCTGGATGTTATCACGGAGAACTTTACGGTGCCGCTTGGCGCCTCCTTTCCCGAGCCCTTTTCCGCCTTTTCCTCGGCCAGACATCCTCACGTGCTCTTCTTATTCTTCTTCGTCGGCTTGCACAGCGTTCAGAGAAACTGAAGGGCGGTGTATAAGCGCGGAGATATATAGTGGAGACGCGGACCTAGTTGAAAGCAGCCTGCTGTGTGTTTGGCGCCGTGCCAGGACCACACAAAGCAGGCTGAACACGGGATTTCTTTGTTTTTGGTTACTGTGGTCAATTATTACTATTATTATTATTATTATTATTATTATTTATTCGTTTTTATTACACATAAAACAATGCATTGTTATAATGTTGGACCTGGAGAGCCACTGTTTGTGTATTTATTTATTTAAATTTTATTTGTGTGTTCACTTGGAGCTGGTGTACTTGGTCACAGCCTTGGTGCCCTCGGACACGGCGTGCTTGGCGAGCTCCCCCGGAAGCAGTAGGCGCACGGCGGTCTGAATCTCGCGCGCTTGTTGTAGTGCGCGAGACGCGACGACTCGCCGGCGATCCGCTCGAAAATGTCGTTCACGAAAGAGTTCATGATGCTCATGGCCTTGGAGGTGATGCCCGTGTCCGGATGGACCTGCTGTAGCACCTTGTACACATAGATGGCGTAGCTCTCCTTGCGCTTTTTACCGCTTTTACCGGCCGCCGTTTTAGTCACGGCTTTCTTCGAGCCGCTTTTGCTGCTTCCGGCATCACGACCAAGAAAAATAAATAAATAAATATATATATAATATATAATCACTCGAACTGAACAAGAGATTAACATGACTCACACTGAGAAAATGAGTATATATATATATACAAAGCGTATGCTAATTTACAACAAGAGACAAGAGCGCTCTGATTGGACGAAATCTTTCCCTCGTTTCCTATTGGCTAATTTTGAACACCAACCTGATCGTGCTCCGTCCTATAATAGACTTTGCTTCTCTTGTATGTTTTTTTTTCCCCCTGCTTTCAAACCGGTTTGTACCGGATGGAAGAACAAAGACGTACAGGAAGAAGGGTTATACAGTTAGAATGAATAATAATAATAATAATAATAATAATAAGTAAAAAAAATATATACTTTCAATTCAACGTTTTATTGCTGTTATTAATTACTGACATCTTCACTTCACATATATGGTATCATAATGCAGCACAGATCTCGGAATATTTATTTATGTATTTATTTATTATGTATTTATGCAGGCTATGTATCATACTGGCACACTTCATTTCGATGCTCTGCTTTTTTTGATGCACTGGACATAAAAAAAAAAAAAAATAAAAAAAAAAACGGAAATGAAATACAAACAACTGGAGCATTTACATTAAAAAAACAAAAACAAAAAACAAGACTGCTAAATGCAATGCTCCTAGCAGATAAACGTCAGTATATGTGTTTTAAACTGATCCAGACAGCACCAAGAAAGGCTTTGAGGCTTCAACTGTCGTCTCCTGGCAGTTGCTGGAAAGACGAGAAAAGGGAGAAGAAAAATAAAGAATCAACATGAGCATCTGTAATATATATGCAACTAAGAAGAATGCTCTAGAAACTACAATACTGCGTTTATACGTATAATATTAGTTACAGCTTGTCAGTGCTGTATCTATGTGGCTAATCATACACCACACAACACTAATGATAAATATTAAACATTATGATGTCTGTGATGTGGCCTGAATTAAAGCTGAATTTCATGGATGTCAAATCCTAATGCACATATTACGTGAATGATACACCAGGTCCTGCTTTTAAACAGCGAACTGAGAACAAGAATTGGTAATAGACATAAGAATGAAAGCATCTTTTTTGCACGCACACATACACACACACTGACAGGCTTACCCTATAACCCGCCTCCTCGTTCCTTGGCGTGGGACGTTGCCAAGTCTGATTGGACAGGATTTTCAGAACGACCAATGCCAAAGCCACGATGACGACGCCAAGTGAATTTCCAAGTACCGCCTCCAGTGGCAGCTCGTTGTACGGCAGCGTCCCATTGGTTCCCGTTTTTCTAAGAGAACGGTCCAATAGCAGCGCAGATTTGCTGTTAGAGCACTTTCATACTGAGATGAACAAGATTTGCTTTGTTTTCACTCCAAAGCTTTTGTTCCTTCGTTGCTCTCTTTCAGACAAGTACAGTCTGTAAACAATACTCGAGGACACAGTTTGAGCCAAAAATTAAACTACAAAATAGGGTCAGTCAGCCAGGACACTTTTGGTCTATATCCAGTTTATGTCCACCAGTTTAGCACTGAGCAAACCGCATGTCTAAATCGTGCACTTTCGCCCAAACAGTTCCCTTAAAACAGAATCAAAGCGAAGGACTTAACGGTACAATAAGCAGAAAAATCCATTTAAAAGACGCAACCAATACGTAACAGCAACTGTATCTAATTCTACACATTACAATATTACAAAATCTTCTAATTGGTTCTGTTGCTTCAAACACCTTGGGTAAATCAGTGATATTAAGCTTTACAATTTGAGAACTACATTCTTAACAACAAGTAATATTTTTTCTTTATTTGGTAAAAAATGTTTTTAATTAACTGAATTGTTGCCTATTTTATTGAGTAAGGATTACAGTAAAGTGTACAGTCGTATATACTATACGAAAAAGCAAGGTCCTTGATCTTCAACAGTTCTATGTGTTGGGTTATGTTTAGCTCACTACTTCCTTTTCATATACAAAGAAATAAAAGGGGTGGATTTGGAGAAATACATAGTTCGGCTGCGGTGAACCTGACAACACTGGTTTTCCCCATTTGAACGTACGGACAAACCTTACGACTGGCCACATGAGCAGGAGGAAGCCAGTCACACTAGACCAACAAGCCACAAAGCAAAAAACAAAAATGGGTAATTCCTTTCTCTTTACCTGTTTACACACAATGCAGTGTTTACATATATTCTGTAACTGTCTCACTTGCACTTGCAAACCATGACTTATTTAACGACATGTCCCACTTACAATGCAAAAAACAGTTTCTCGTTGATGCCTGAGATACAGGACACAACACTGAGGACTAGCAGAATGGCTCCCATCCATACATGAGTGGGTTTGATGAACGCTCGCAGAGGCAAGGGGGAGCACGGGATGAGGAACGCTCCGAATCCGGCAACCCACTGCACACATACAGAACAGAAGAGTATTATAAACCACAGCTTGAAGTGTTTCCATAGTGACATAGTTACTTAATGTACACACATTCCACTGAAAAGAAAAGTCCTTTAATAACAACACTGGATTGTTCTGCACCTGAGCAGCGAACAAAGCGCTGGTGAAGATTCCCACCCAGCTGTGCAGCGAGTATAGGTTCGGTGTATTATTGGCGTTGTGGTAGTCGAACACAGCACACAAGCCCACGATGGTGAAGATCAGTGCGAGGAGGAGGAGGCAGGCATGGAGAATCTTCCATGGCTGTTTGTCCTGAGTCCAGGTCAATGGGACACGATACACCACAGCGGCTGAGACAATAAAGAGATATATATATATATATATATATATATATATATATATATATATATATATATATATATATATATTTGGTCAGTTGATTGACAGCTGCTGCCTTGATGTCTCTCACTGTCTCACTCCAGATTATTATGTACAGTATGTCCCCAATAAACAAAACCAATCATGCACTGCAATCCACAAATGACTCACACACACAAGCCAAAAATGTTCCTCCCACACACACACGCACATGTGTGCACATTCTGCTTATTCACCCACAAGCTAATAAACATCCGTAAAACATTGCGATAAACACTTTTTTTTAACCCTCACCATTTCCATACAGCACCACCAGGCCGACCACCATGAGCACAGGATGCCAGTTGAACTGCGTGATCTTGCCGTCCCAAGAGAAGCCGCCGCGGTAGGCGACATTCCAGTGGACGACCAGCACCACACACACCACGCTGAGCACCAAACACAGCAGGTAGGCTGTGTAAAAGGAGACGGTCGCCTTCATCACTGGAACCACCTGAAAAAAATGGTGTAGATGTTAACACTAGGAGAAGGGAGAGTGGGGAAAAAAAAACACATGGTGTTCAGTTAAGACAAATGAGGAAAAAGTCAGAGACTCTAAACTAATAAACGGAAAAATCCACAATGAATGACTTGCATAGTAAAGAGAGCGATGCAGCGGTGCTTCAGTCTGTCCAGCTCATCTCATCTCAACGTTTTGCTCAAACAGACCAGCTTCCAAAGCTGTAACTTTCATGTCTCGTCTTCATGAGTCATGAGCTAACAGCGGAACCAGAACACTATGAGATTTTAATCCCCCCCCCCCCCTTTCTATGAATCGCCATTGTAACTGAGCGACAACAGAGCAGCACCCAACCGATAACTTCTCTCAGGAACAACGCAACCACAGCCTCAACCGACAATTTAGCATCAGAATCGCTAAACCCATCACAAACATTTCATGCGTTTCAGAATTCAGAAGGTTCCTCATCACTCGATAGAGATTACTGAGCAATGTAAACAGTTCCCTGTTATGTCCCATTGGGAAACATCAATTTCCAACCCTGAGGGTTTCCTGTTAGGAAAGGCTTAGAAATAAAAACCCTTTAAAAAGCCAGAACCACTTGAAGAACCCTGTTTCTTCATTATTATTATTATTATTATTATTATTATTATTATTAAATAGGTTATGGGTGAATCCTGAGTAAATGCAGAAATGTTGAACAACTTTGTTTCACCACTTGGGAGTTATTAAGACAAAAATAAACTCCGCTTCACCGTGTTACTGAGAAAACCACAAACTTACTGCTACGAATCGCTGACACTGGAGACTCCTTCCGGAAACATTAAACATACATCTTACAGAAAACTTCACTTCATCAACACACCTTCTTTCATGTTTTAACAGTTCCCTGGGTACAAGTGCATTCATATAAACCACAGTCAGAGCACATTTACATATTTATAATCTAAAAAAAAAAGGAGGGGGGGGGGGGGTAAATAAATAAATAAATAAATAAATAAATGACCTACCTCGCCAAACGTCTTTAAAGAATATAAAAGTTTGTATTCTTTGAAATGTCATAGACACAAGTGCCAGTGTGATGCGTGCTCTGGATCTAAAAGTCTGAAAGTTTCCTGCTGTTGGTGACGTCACACCAAAAATAAACCGCGTGATCTCTCGTTGTTCAAATAATTTCACTTCTTCTTATAGAGTCTTTGTTCTGTTCTGGATTGCACAGGTGCACAACGCACCCACCCCCATCCCATAATAATAATAATAATAATAATAATAATAATAATAATAATGACATTTTCAGTTCAGTCTATGCATTCATACCATGCATTTATTTTGTTTGCATGGTTGTTGTTACTTTCTTGATAATTCAAAAGAAAGAACAGTTAAAATGATATATTTTTAGTCAGATTTATATGCCACCATCTGGATTTACACAGTCACGTGAAATAAACAAAAAAAAAACAACTCCTCGTGTTGTTTCCACGGTAACAGTCGCGCGCTCAACTTCTCGGTAAATAAACTGCATGGGTTATTTAAAATGAATAGATAAAAACATGGAAATCGAGAAAAGAGTTCGTTTTGTGATAGTATATCCCACCACTGCATCATAAGTGGTTATAACAGACCTTTTGAGTTTAGCGGAGCTGCTAATGTCTTACTTCCGCATTCCCTCGGCGCAATGCATCATGGGTAACGCTGTGGCTTTACTGCACGAGTAGCCGGGCTAGTTTCTGGGAATACGTCCAGCTGCGACTTTATTTCTTTATGTTAATTAGTTGAGTAACTGCAAAAACAAACATGATCAATATTTCTGTTGGATTATTATTTTTTTTATTGAATTGAATTCAAATTAATAATCTCATAATCTCAGTCATAATTTAGATGGCACGTAGAAAATATGTCACAACACACACATATTACAAAAAAAAAAAAAAAGTTCACTATAACTAGAGGAAATAATTTGGGTTTTGTTTTTATTACTACTGTACAGTTCCCAGGATAAACACTATATGGACGAAAGTATGTGCACACCTGACCATCATCATCATCCATATGTGGTTTTCTCCCAAACCGCTGCCACAACTTTGAAATTTGACAAGTGTATAGAATGTCTTGGTTTGTTGTAGATTTACAGTTTCCCTTCACTGGAACGAAGAGGTCCAAACCTGCTCCAGCATGACAATGCCCCTGTGCACAAAGGTTAAGGTTTCAATGGAACAACTCAAATGTCCGGCATAGATCCCTGACCTCAAGCCCGCTGAACCACCTTTGTGTTGGATGAACTGGAACGCCGACTGCACCCGATGTCTCCTTGTGTCAGTATGAGCATTAATCCCATCAACCATGCTCCAAAATCTAGTGTAATTATTTCCCAGGAGAGTGGAGGTTATTATAACAGCAAGGGGGGGGGGGGGGGGGGATGGGCTGAGACTACATAAACCCTTAAAAGATCTCTCACTCTCAAAGTTTTAGTTTGAAATAACACCACTTTATACAACACCGCACTCTTGCGGTCAATCGCGGTAGGACCAGCTGGGGTATTGCATCAGTTTAAAAAAAAAAAAAAAGAAAAAAACTCCATTTACATTGTTCTTAATAACAAAAAAAGTAGAAAATGGAATAGATGAATATCAAAATCAACCAAACCAATATTTAAAGGCCATAAATAACATTTACAATTTTACAAAATGCTTACATTCATTACATATTTAAACAGATATTGCAAAAATAATAAATAACACTTAAAGTCCAATTTTGTCCCTGCATTGCTTGAGTAAAGAAAAAAAAAAGAACAACATACAACTCCATAAACAAGAAAAGCACTGCAGTAGACCTTGCGCTTGTTTTCAGTCTTCTTCGTATCTGAAGTAGCCGCTATCGATGGCTCTCGCGACGATGTTTTCTGCAGAAAGCCTCTGGTTCAGACTAAGCAGGGCCTCGATGAGGCTGATAAAATCCGCCTTCATGCCTTCTTTCTCCATCCAGATCTTCAGCAGCTCGTACACTCTGTCTTCAGGTAAAGACCAAGATGCCTCGGCCGTCCTTATGGCGTTGTCGCTCAGGCCAAGGAGCCTGAAGAAGCGTTTGTGGTAGTTCACGTCGATCTCTCCGAACAGGTCGAAGGTTTTCTTCAGAGAGTCGTCTCCTGAGAAAAAAAAAGGAACCAGAAGTCACACACTACGCAGGAATGACACAGAGCTGAAATATTCAATACGTGAAGGAAGACAAGAACATACCGTTTAAAGGAACGAGCCTTCGGAGTTTTTCATCTTCCTGGTATGGAGAGAATTTGGGAAAATATTCATTAAAAAAAACATGATTTCTTATTAAATATGAAGCTGGGATGTTGCTGTGATTCATGTCCAGACGACAGAATTTGTGGACATAGTGGCCCGGCAGACGGAAAACATGCTGCTTAAACTTAATGGTAGAATGATTTGTACTAATTCGATTCCTTTAGTGTACATACGATTAATTCAGAATCAGGAAACCGAGCGAAATAAAGTGAATCATATAACTCTCCTACTTACTACATAAAACTAGTAAATAAAAATAACCCCCCCACACACACACACACACCCCTTTAGTCATCATGACGAAGGAATGCGTCCTGAATTCATTCACAGCAGCAATGAGTGAGTGAGTGAGTGAGTGACTTCCGACTGAAGTTGATTAGATTATACCGTTTATTACAGCATCACATTCTGTTTAAGACGTTAAATGTACAAGTTTCTATTTTAAACCACTAACGGAGAAATGTGCCAAGGGAGGTGTGGTGGTACAGTACAGAAGACCAGAAACAGGACAAAGAGCAAAACACTAGCTGACGAGCAAAAGCTGGTCCTTTTTTTTTTTTTTAAAGCAGGGATGTAAAGGGACGAATTAAGCTGCACAAGAACACATAAGCATGCGCGCACACACACACACACACACACACATACACACACACATACACACACACATACACACACACACACACATACACACAGCTGTGCTAGCAAGAGTTAATGCTGGTAGAGCCTGACTGATATAACTATACAGCTGAGGAATATTAAGGTTCCAAGATGATGGAAAAAATTATTATTATTTTTTCTTTGGGTTAAATTTCAGCACTTTGTTTCATTATTAGCTTTAGACTCTCGGAACCGTCCACAATACAAGTCCCTGATTTAGTTGTTACTCATTTAGACCTGTGATTTGCAGCTGCACTGTCAGATCTGTTGTTATAGAAAATTAATCAACCCCTTCGGACCAATCAGAGTCGAGAATTCAACAGCGCTTTGGTATAAAGCATACATTTTCTTTACATGTATTTCTAGAGGAAAACATTCATATACAATACTCATCACTACGATGAGTATTACGCACTGTGTGTCACTAGGGGGCACTAAATCACCAAATATTGCATTATCCCACAAATTTGGCATGTTTTGTATGTTTTAAAAGCTCCGAGTTTATTTAATAAAAAGCCTGATTTTTGTATTTACATTAAGATTTAGTTGTTATCGTAGCTTTAAAATGTATCTACTGTTTAAGTTCGACTCGATTTCTGTTGCATTTTTATTAGCTTGGGAAACTTGAAAATATGTAACAGCGAACATTTTCGTATCAGTAAGGCCGAGGTTAACAAAACCAGTCTTGTGGTGAAAGCACAAAAAACAGAAGCGCCCGTGTTAGTGTTTGACATGGCAAGCGACTGCATGCATCAAACTTCCTGTGTGCAACAAAAACCAAACAAACAAACAAAAAAAACCTGATCCAAGAGGTTTCATTTCATCAGACTCGTGGACAGCATTTAACTTGCCCGCAGTAGCTCCTTTTGTATCTGTACTTGGTTTTGACAGCGTGCAAGAAAGATGTGTTTTTTCTTACACGATCAATAAGAGATCAATATTGTCTGTCTGCTCTCTCTCCCACGCTGCCACTTTCACACAATCCAATCCCTCCTTCTCCTTCAATTCTCCTTTACCCATCGTTTCTACTGTTTTATTTATACATCTAACCGTATCCTAGTAATCATTTATATATACACACATACAATAGTAGATAAAGAGGAAGGAGCTCCTTCATTCATCCATCAATGTCCAACCCTCCTGCTTCGAGTCTCTATCTTCCCCTGATTCTTCCTTTTCTTTGGTCTTGTCCTTGTATTTAAATGTAATCCATTCAGCTCTCAATGAGGACTTTATCCTCAACTACTCATATCCTTCAAGCAAGACTAAATGATACTATATGTTTGTCCTTATATTCCTCCATTCTATCAATTCATCCATCCATTCTCCCATTTAAACAACCATCCTACAATCCTTCCATAGCGTCTAGATCCACTCATGTGTGGATTCATTTGTACCATTCATCTACCCATCCACTGATTTCTGTCCATCCATCTATCCATTATTTCACTATTTCCATCTATTCATCTCCTCCACCCATCTATCCATCAATCATCCATCAGTCCAGCCAACAATCTATCTGGCCATCCATCTAACCAACTGCTGACCCTTTCATCTGTTCAGTCGTCTCTCCCCATCCATCTATCCGTCTTTCCACCCAACTATCCATCCACCATTCCATCTACCACTGATCTTACACATCTGCCCATCTATCCATTTACTAGCGCACTCCATTCCAGAATCAGTTTAACATCTCATCCACCCATGCATCTACCAACCCTATCCAATCATCTACTAACCTTATCCATGCATTCATCCAAATACTAACCTATCTGTCCATCTCAGAGTTGACAATCATATCCACCCATGCTCATCTATTCTGTCTTTACATACATCGAACCAAATATCCATCCATCCTTCTATCCACGTAACGATTTTTTCCGTTTTCCACCAACCAACTCATCAACTGTATTCCACCTCTCTTTACATTTCATAACCTGTCCCTCCCCTGACATTTCTACCTTTCGATTTTTTCCTCTTACCTTTATCCTGCTCTATTTTTCTATCCAGCAATGGCAAACTACACCACTACTTCTGCCGAAATGCTATGTGGATCACATCGATGAAATACGTGGAGAGTGATGACCCGTAAAGTGAACGAAGGTCGGTCTCGACTAATCGGTGATAGAGAGAGATTTTTCTATCCATCCACATCTCCTCATGTATTCACAGAACACTAGCTGTACTCTGACTGCGAGCCGTGTTTGATGCCTGCATGCAGTTTAGCTGCGACTCTCACCAGAGTGTTAAGCTGCTGAGGCAGTGAGCGGCTGAGGCAGTACTCGCTTGTCAGTGTGCACACAGGCAGGCTGGTCTCGGACGAAGCGGTGGTGGTGGGGAGGCTTGGGCCGAGCCCTTTATCCTCCTCGTCCTCTAGTGTGTCCTCACCCACCGGCTGAGTTGGACAGATTAATGGCTGGATCTGTGCTCCTTCCTCCACCACATCATTCACGTTCTGCTTCACCTCCTCCAAATCGCTACCGTTTTCCTGAAATGAATGGAAAAAAAAAAATAATAAAATAATAATAATAATAATAATAATATAAATATCTCTCATATTCTATGGTGAAAATCCCCATCTCTTTCTCTTATACTCCCCTCTTCTTCCCCCAAAGAATAGGAAAAGCTTTTCCATAAACTTAGTTTACTTACTAAGCACTTATTCCACATTCCTCTTTGGCAGCTTGAGGTCACTGAAATTACACAGAGGAGTGAAAATATTAGCGCTGGTGAAAATATTTCATAAGTGAGCTATAAACCGGTGCGGAGGACATTTCTTACATCCACCTGATGTCCTCCAATACAGGATACACCCGATGATCATGATCATCACGATGACGGCCACGACTGAGACGGCTCCCACTACTTTTCCAAACACAAGCACAATTTACACACATTTCCATCATGATGAGTAACCCTGTATTATAAGACATGCCTTCAAACTGCACAACTGTCAGAGCTGCTGTCATAGAAAACTAATCAACACCTTCTGACCAATCAGAATTGAGTAGCGCAGTAGCATTTTGTGTATAGCGCACACAAAACGCACAGGAATTCGAAAAAAGTGACAACACATGACTAAGTGTGTGACTGTCTGATCTAGGTTAAAATAAGCTCCGCCTTTTGTTGACCAAAGAATGTGCGCCACTGCACAATCAGGACGCATTACTAACTCCGCCTCTTATCCTAACCTTAACAATTGTTTGCTGCTTATAAAGTTGGCTTGTACAAGTTGGACACTGTGGGACAATCTGGGGTAAGATGGCGTGGCGTGCATGTGTGTGTTCGCATGTATATGGCTACCTGTGAATTTGCTGGAGCCTCTTTTTTGGCAGACGGTGTTTGAGGAGGCTGTGCAGTGCGCCATCACCTTCTCGTCTTCTTTACACCTAGATATATCGAGCGACATGAGAACCAGAATCAGACAAGATTCAGACAAGATAATACAAGAAGCTATAACCCCCCCACCATTAGGTTTGTTGGAAATTTTAAATTGTATACCTAAAGACCTGGGATGATTGGGTCTTCAAATTTTAGCGAGTCTAATCACCTTTACTTACTGCTACAGGGCAAATAAAAAGCAGTTGATGCCTGAAAGCCTTGGATTAAACGTTGCCCACATCCACATACATTCACACAAACCCACAATCAATGCAGAGGTGCAAGTGTGAACATACCTCCTGCACGTCTTGCAGACCTCACAGGCTTGATCTGGCAGACAGAAGGAACCCGCTTTACACCGACAGTGTGTGTTTCTGGTGCTGTTGCATCGCGCCACAATCTCCTCATCTACAGATAAAGAGATCGGCATAAAAATCAGAGCGCTCTGAACGGAAATGTAGAAACACTGAACGAGACGTTTTCCAATATTAATTGTAACCATAACCAGAGAACAAGTATAATGCATCATGTTAGTTTAAAGAAAATTGCTGTAGTGCAAAACACTTCCGGTGTTTTATTGTAATCTGCATCAGGAATATAAATGCATACATAAACACACTTCAAATGGTGCGACTGTATAGCCTTGAGTTCAGTACCTGGGCGACACTTGGTACACATCAAACAGGACTTGGGAAGTCCATTATCATGCTCGGTGTAAGTGTCAAAGTCGCATGGCTCACACACACCTCTCTCAAACGCTTTGCTGCACGCCTCTTTGACAAAAGTACCTGCAAATAAATAAATAAATAAATAATGAAATGTTTAAAAAATAATAATAAAATCACCCAATGAATCAATTTGCCAAGGAAACCAAATCCTAGAAGATCTAGAACATTCATCATGCTTGTGTGAGACAATCTTCCCCACCGTGCATTATGGGAACTGTGACTCTCACCTGCTGGACAGTTGAGGCAGCAGATGTCATTGTTTGTGTACCCCTCGCGGGCCCCGCAAACATCTCCTCGTGCCATTCGGATCCCGCTGGAGCTCCAGGCCCAAATCCATAACATCAGCTAGATAGCACAGATGCAGAAAAAAGTTATATTTACACGCTGATTCACATTTTCTGATATTTAGTCTAATAAAATAAAATAGAAAAAAAAAATGCACAATCGTCGACATGGTGAAGTTTTCTGCGAGACGTTTATTTAGCATTAACGTTTGAATACTCGAGTAACTGCAAGTAAATAACTGAAGGAACTCTAGCCATTGGAATGTAGCCATTATAGGGAAAAATGCTAATAAAATGACGCCCAACATGGCTTCCCAAATTACACTAAATTTGCCGACATTCAGAGGGGACTGTAAGTATTGGAACAGCAAGGCCAATCCTATTGTTTTCTCTACACGGTGAAGACATTTAAGTTTGAGATCAAAACATGACTATGAGATGATAGAGCAGAATTTCAGCTTTCATTCACTGATATCCAATATTTTTGGATAAAGTTGTTTAACAT
Source organism: Noturus placidus (assembly GCA_022414735.1). Taxonomy (NCBI): domain Eukaryota; kingdom Metazoa; phylum Chordata; class Actinopteri; order Siluriformes; family Ictaluridae; genus Noturus; species Noturus placidus. The sequence continues at coordinate 33,032 of JAFFST010047632.1, forward strand.
GTCTAGATGTAACTATCAGGAAATGAAAGCTGAAATATTCACCTTTTGCTCTCAAACCCTAATGGCTTCAATGTACAGAGAAAACAACAGAATTGTCCTTGCTAAATGGTAAATGGTTCACTTATATAACGCTTTTATCCAAAGCGCTTTACACTGCGTCTCATTCACACCGGTGGTAGCAGAGCTGCCGTGCTAACTTAACATCGGCGGCAACTTGGGGTTTAGTGTCTTGCCCAAGGACACTTCGGCATGTGGGGTCATGTGGGCCGGGAATCCAACCGCCAAACCTACGATTAGTGGATTAGTCGACAACCCGCTCTACCACCTGAGCCACAGCCGCCCCCTTGCTGTATCAATACTTTCGAATGGAACTGTACATAAGAAGCTGTATTCTTTTTTTTTTCCTGTATGATGAAATAAGGCCTATTTGTAAACGTGCCTGTAAGTGATGATAAAAAAAAAAAAAAAAAAAAAAAAAAAGGCCTAACAAACTATTCAAAGTGTTTCATGCAGACCTTCACTGTCTCTGGAAAAGCATTCTTACACCATCTACTGGTAACATGAATGAATAACAGTTTAAAAAAAAAAAAAAAGTCCACATATTTTTAACTTAAGTGTTAAAATTTACTTTGGGTCACAGTTTACTGTGAAGTAATGTAAAAGCGTGAAGCATGACTCTGAACCCTGAAACCCTGAATGTGAGGATTCAAAAGGGTTGATTCAGATGCTAGCTTAGTCTGGGGTAGGGATAAGTTTTGCAATCAAGTTTTCCATACAGATGCATTTTTATAGACTATTCAAATATTAGGTTTTTTATTCTTGAACTTTCCACCCGAGAGAACACATTAATTCCATGCTGATATGATTTACAGTACAGAACAGACTTGTTAAGACTTGGAATAAACTCATTTCATCAGTCAAACATTAATAACAATAAGAATTGAATAATAATTACAACATTGGTAATAACACACACACACACACACACACACACACACACACTCAAAAGTAAAAATAATAAATAAAAAAAAAACTACTCTTCTTTGTGAATTACAGAGTTAAGTGACCACTCAGTTTCTGCTTCAATATCTAAAACTCCAAAAAAAAAAAAAAAAAAAAAAAAAAAAAAAAAAAAAAAAAAAAACCATGCGATGTGTGATTTGAAGTTTGTCATTTTAAAAACAAAACATTTACACCATGCATTGACATGTACAACTGAGTATACGGTTGTGTGACAGCACATACACAGGTTTGTTTTTGAAGTGAAACTGGCCACTCAGCAATACAATAAACTGGTTTAGCTTAAACCAACGTACTGTTTGAATGAATAAATATATTCATTATCCACTCACTCACACCCTCACTCTGGGAACACATGGGCATTCCAAGATGCAATTTATCTCAGTCAATTCATCTACCGGCATGTTTTTGGGACATGGAAGGAAACCCACGAGGACACGGGCAGGACACGCGCACGCGCACACACACACACACACACACACACACACAACCCAAGCTCAGGAGGCCACCATGTTACACAATCCCATCATCCATACACGCAACAACTATAAGTATAATATTCCATTAAAGTGTATCTATAGATGTGGTACAGATATATGTCTTTTGCTACAAGTTATTACATTTGAGAACAAGAGTAAGCAAAACAAAAACAAAACATAAAAAAAAAACAATGGAAAACGTAAACCTTGCATATAAATAAAAATCCATGTGTAGGAATACCACGAGTACATAACGGGTCAAACTGATCACTATACCCGAAATTATTATTTGAAAACTTAACAAATAATTAACATATAGGTCTAAAATATTGAATAATTAATAGATAATATTTAAACAAATATGCATACACACACACACATATACATATATGTGTGTGTGTGTGTAATATATGTCTGTATGTATGAGTATGTGTATATATATATATATATATATATATATATATATAACATACACACATATATACACATACATACATACATATACACATATACACACATATACATTATATATATATATATATATATATACACACACATACATATATATATACACATATATATATACATACATATATATACACATATATATATACATACATATATATACACACATACATACATACATATACATACACATATATATATAC
>JAFFST010047633.1:0-19589 GCA_022414735.1 Noturus placidus
GGACTGCAGATTCACTCACCATCTTCAAGAAACAGCTAAAGACCCGCCTCTTCCGTCAACACCTCACCAACTCCTTGCTTCTTCTAGAACTCAATTAATAGATCTTGTATAGTAGCACTACTTGTATTGTGCTCTGCTTGATATCACTTTGCTTGTATCTCTCATTTGTAAGCATACATAATACATATACACACACTAATTTTATATATATATATATATATATATATATATATATATATAATTAGTGTGTGTATATGTATTATGTATGTATCTATATCTGAGTGTTGGTCAACGTGTTGTGTGTGTGTGTGTGTGTGTGTAAGCAAGCATTAGACTGTGTATATAAGGTTTGTGTATGCATGTACACCTGTAGCTGGGGTGTGTTTGTGCGTATAAAAGCTCCATGTTGGCCAGTAGGGTGCAGCAGACTCAAACACTGGGGCAGAGCAGATGGTTGGTGCAGGGTTGCCATGGTGATGAGGCAGACTGGTTGTAATGTAGACCATGTAGCAGGCAGTGATGTACTCCTACACAAACACACACAGTGTGTGAACTCTGTGATAATGACCTCATGCCTCTCTGGGCTTTTACTTTACTTTTTACTGTTCATTATACACGGTTTACTCTGTGTGATATGGAAACATTTTCTCCAGATCTGTTGCTTTAACCCTTTGAGACCCGAGCAGTTAGATTGAACGCAAATAAACTTTACATGCATGTGAAAGGACCGTGTAGAAGTTTTGTCCATAAAAAAAATACATTTATAAATATATTTCACACTGAAAAGGGTCAATTATTTATTTATTTTTTACAATTTAACTACTACTGCTAGTAACAACTGCTACTACTACTGCAAGTGCAACTGCCATTACTACTGCAACTACAACTGCTAGTGCAACTACTATTACTACATAAACTACTACTACTGCTGCTAATGCTACTACAATTACTACTGTTGCTAGTTCAACTACCATTACTACTGCAACCACAACTGCTTGTGCAACTACAACTTCTACTACTATTACTACTTAAACTAATACTACTGCTAGTGCAACTATTACTACTTAAACTACTACTACTGCTAATGCTACTACTGCTAGTGCAACTACTACTATTACTACTTAAACTCCTACTACTGCTAATGCTACTACTGCTAGTGCAACTACTACTATTACTACTTAAACTACTGCTAATGCTACTACTACTATTGCTACTTAAACTACTGCTAATGCTACTACTGCTAGTGCAACTACTACTATTAATACTTAAACTCCTACTACTGCTAGTGCAACTACTACTATTACTACTTAAACTACTACTACTGCTAATGCAACTACTACTATTACTACTTAAACTACTGCTAATGCTACTACTACTATTACTACTTAAACTACTGCTAATGCTACTACTGCTAGTGCAACTACTACTATTACTACTTAAACTCCTACTACTGCTAATGCTACTACTGCTAGTGCAACTACTACTATTACTACTTAAACTACTACTGCTGTTGCTAAGCTACTACTTCTATTACTACTTAAACTACTACTACTGATAATGCTACTACTGCTAGTGCAACTACTACTATTACTACTTAAACTACTACTGCTGCTGCTAAAGCTACTACTTCTGTTACTACTTAAACTACTACTACTGCTAATGCTACTACTGCTAGTGCAACTACTACTATTACTACTTAAACTACTGCTAATGCCACTACTACTATTACTACTTAAACTACTACTACTGCTGCTAAAGCTACTACTTCTGTTACTACTTAAACTACTACTACTGCGAATGCTACTACTACTACTACTTAAACTACTACTACTGCTAATGCTACTTCTACTATTACTACTTAAACTACTGCTAATGCTACTACTACTACTACTTAAACTACTACTACTGCCAGACATCATTGCCTGACCTTTGCCAGACTCCTCTCTATTTAAAGGAAAAAAAGAAGAAATCCAGTCACTTCATAAACAAGAACATTCAGAACAAAACTGACTGAGTTACTTCTGCCATAAAGCACTTTATCAACTGCTAGAAGTTGATGATGGTCTGAATGTCTCTGTGCACGCCTGCACCACTGCTCCGTACCGAGGTTGAGGAAGGAAAACCACGCGTTGGCGACTGCAGTCACCCTGTGATTGGATCTACTGCATGGTTTATGTAACCCTCTGATTGGCTGACGTCGTGGTGGAAGATGTCATAAATCATCTGACTGACAGAAAAAGTTGCAATTATTAAAAATAGTCTCGTGTGTCGTGATCCGGCAGACAGACCGTCACGAAGGGCTGGCCGCAGGAAAAAACCTGGTGCGCGGTAACAGTCTTCAGCCTGCTATTTCATTTAAGTGTGTTGACATCTCAAGCGGTTGCAAAGTTATACAAGTATAAAAAAAATCAACTATATAGATGTAATAAAAAGCAGCAACTCGCAGTTTTTCCACTCGGAGGATGACTCTTTCGGGCTATTTTGAGGACTGCAGGCTGCTGTTCTGCTGCGTTTGTGAGAACTGAAGCGCACTTGGTAGTGCGCCGCGGTGTGTTTAGGACTCTAGAGGGTTTTCTGCAGGACTGCTAGGAGGGAGGTATAAACGGCAGTAATACTGAACACACAGTTCTACTGTACGCAGGTAATTAGGCCCAGAGAGAGACAAGCACACACGCTTTGCTTGCTGTGTGTGTGTGTGTGGATGAGGAGGAATTGCTGAAAGCAATGCAGGAGTAAATGATTTTCTTGTAAAGTGTGTGTGTGCGCGCGCGCGCGTGTTCAGTACAGCAGCTGTGCTATACACACATACATACTGGCGCTATATATATATATATATATATATATAATATATATATATATATATATATATATATTACACATACAATCTCCTTGAGGCTTGTACACGCACACACAATTTATAAAATGTTGTTGGAAAATAAAACTAGGGACAGGTAGTGATTAAGTAAAGCTGAGGTTCTTAGCTGTATGCCGGCTGTCAATCAAATATTTGAGGTAAAACAGTTAAATCACACAATTTATTGTTTTCTAGGTAAAAAAACAAAACAGCACCAACACCACTGTTATAACACCATAGTCTCAGCCTTAGAAGCTCCGCCTCCAGGCCGCAGAACCTCCCTTTTCTACACCTTTCTGGCCTCAAGCTTCAGAATCTTCAAGGTTATTTACATTTCTGCATAATCTGTACGCGGTTTTCTGAACACACTCCACGACGAGCTTTCCATAGATATATCGACACCGGATTGGAAGAATCAAAAAGTAAATACCATCTTGTGTGTGTGTGTGTGTGTGTGTGTGTGTTTCATCATAAAAATCACAGCAATGCATCCCCTATATATAAAATGCTTCCCGCAATTCTCACCCTCTCTCTCTTTCTATACCTCTCTCTCTCTCTCTTTCTCTCTCTCACTCTCTCTCTTTTTCTCTTTCTCTCACTCTCTTTCTATACGTCTCTCTTTCTCTCTTTCTATACGTCTCTCTCTCTTTCTCTCTTTCTCTCTCTCTTTCTCTCTCTCTTTCTCTTTCTCTCTCTCTTTCTCTCTCTCTTTCTCTCTCTCTTTCTATACGTCTCTCTCTCTTTCTATCTTTCTCTTTCTCTCTCTTTCTCTCTCTCTTTCTCTCTTTCTATACGTCTCTCTTTCTCTCTCTCTCTCTTTCTTTCTCTTTCTCTCTTTCTTTCTATATGTCTGTCTTTCTCTCTCTCTCTTTCTTTCTCTTTCTCTCTCTCTCTCTCTCTCTCTCTCTTTGGGCCTGATTACACACACGTACAGTAGGACAGAGTGCATCCAGAGTGCATTCACTACTGCGAGGTTTATTCAGTGGAAAACGAGGCCAGCGTCTCTCTAATCTGGTTGCTTTTTTTGTTTGGTTTTTTTTTCCCTCCAAAGGCATAAGAAAATCCATCATCTGCCAGGACGGAGATGAAACACACACACACACACACGGGAAATAGTCCTTTTATAGGAAGACTGCTCGACTGATCCAGGAATCGCGCTGTCCAGGCTGTGATTGAGTCTTCATCCTGGCCTGTATCATATTCCAGCAGACATCTGGAGACACTCGGCGTCTAAACGTTGAATTTATAGCATTTTCAAAGTTCAAACCACACACACACAAACACACACAGTTAGTTACCTACACTAGTTCATCATTCAGTTGGAGTGAAGATTTCCCAGGACTTCCCAGGCTGACAGATTTAGCCTACAGGCATCAAATCACTCTCAAATAAAATAGCTGAAATCAAACCGGAGCTATTTTACGTTTAATAGGCAGCGACTGTCCGATAAATGAGGAGTGACACATCTGAAGTCATGCAGTGATGGAAAATAATCCGCGACAGGGCGGCGTGATTAAGGGTTACTGTTACCACCCGGACGCTGATTATTTTCCTATCACAGCATGACCTCGGGTGTGTTTCCTACAGCTGCACTTCATGAAGCGTTGAATGCCACAGAAACTCGCCATGGATTACAATTTTGTTTTTACTCAATAATAACACGTTGTCTTTTTTTAGCCGTTTATAGCTCCATTTTGTGTCTGAAATGTGCTTGTTTAGCCATCCACGGAAGCTCCAAGGCTAACAATAATGGAAGCTTTGTGGTAGTTTGTTGCGCCATTTCCAAAAGCTCAACGTAAGCAGAGCGGCTCACGTGGCTTCTGAGGCGTTTGTACTCGAGTCGGCGTGGCCTCGTCTCTCGAGGCAGAACCGAACGTGATTCCGATTCTGATATAGTGATATATTTGATTTGTATGTAAAGACCGAATGATGCATTTTCAGGTGAGCGCGTTCTGATGACTTTATCCCTGCGGCTAGCCCAGCGCTAAACCGAAGATCCGGAGCGTGAATCACGAGCCAGCGGAAGGAAATAAACAAGCCGACACCGAATCCCTCCGTCGTCTGGTTTAAGGCCTGCAGGTTTGTTTACTACTGATCCGCCTCTCGGTGTTGCCATGGCAACAGCCTCCTTTGCCTTCGCTCCAGCAGACCTCGTGTTGATCCGAGACGCAGTTCCACCCTGCAGATCGTTTGCGGAGTGGATTTCGTGAGACGGATTACTCGTACCCAGCGTGCTAATACAATTTTCAACACTTCCTTGTCGACTTGCCCTGGCTGGCTGCTTTTAGACAAAACCCTGTCACCATTCCATTATTTTATCAGATTAAAGGAAGTGTGTTAGATGAGTCGGCAGAAGGCTGGGAGATGAAGGCAGCGTGAGTGTAGACCGAATTACCCAGAGGGCACTGAGATCTGATGTAATTTCCTTTTCGAAGTGGTAAAGAATGGCAGATGAAGCTGTTACAAGCAGGAATGTCCCTCTGCTTGCCTGTTCGGCGTTGGCAATCAATTCGCCCTCCTGCTGACCGATCACCTCGAAGGTGCTGGGAATCGATCAAAGGCAATGGATTGCTTGATTCCTGTTGCGTCAAAGCTTTGGAGTCCATTCCACACCCACGTTCTATCAGATGTTCAGTGCTTCCAAGTTATGAAAACTTTATTCGGGGCTCTAGTGTGTTCTAACGTACTAGTTTGACTGACCACCAACAGCGAGCTCGAATTTAATCTGTAAAGGGATAAAAAAAAAAATTCAAAAATATTTTCCGCATAAATCAGGGAGCTCTGTTTCAGCAGGACGGCTGGTCCACATTCCCGTCTGTAACCGAGCCTTTATTTCAGCTCCTGCCTGTTCCAGTCTGAGGCGTGTTGTGTGTGTTAATAAGCGCGCTGGCATTGGAGTGAGCACCCAGGGGATTGGCATTAACACATAAACACCATTTGGCCGTCGGCGTCTCTTTGCTGGGTGAGCGATCAGTGTCTTAGAAGCAGATGGTCGAGCTGAGGGTGGGAAATTCTTCACATGGCCTGCTATGGTGTAGCTTACTCGGTGACACACAGACGCATACACAGACACTGCCAGGTAATGGCATGAGTGTGAAAGAAAGTGTAGTACTAGGTGTTAAAAACTGTCATTCGTTTCCCATTCATGGCTATTGAATTTTCCTCTTTATGGGCGTAGTGTTCCTTTCAAATTAGGGAGTGACTGTTTTGCAGAGGAGGGCGTGTCTTTAGACAGCAAACAGGTGGGCATGTCTTTAGACAGCAAACAGGTGGGCGTGTCTTTAGGCTACAGACTGATGGGTGTGTCTTTAGGCTACAGACTGAAGGGTGTGTCTTTAGGCTATAGACTAAAGGTTGTGTCTTTAGGCTACAGACTGATGGGTGTGTCTTTAGGCTACAGACTGAAGGGTGTGTCTTTAGGCTACAGACTAAAGGTTGTGTCTAGGCTACAGACTGATGGGTGTGTCTTTAGACTACAGGCTGATGGGTGTGTCTTAAGGCTATAGGCTGATGGGTGTGTCTTTAGGCTACAGGCTGATGGGTGTGTCTTTAGGCTACAGGCTGAAGGGTGTGTCTTTAGGCTACAGACTGACGGGTGTGTCTTTAGGCTACAGACTGACGGGTGTGTCTTTAGGCTACAGACTGACGGGTGTGTCTTTAGACTGCCGGGGGTGTGCCATGGTGTGGGGCGTGTCTTTAGACTGCCATGGTGTGTGGGCGTGTCTTTAGACTGCGGGGGGTGTGGGGGCGTGTCTTTAGACTTCCGGGGGTGTGGGCGTGTCTTTAGACTGCCGGGGGTGTGGGCGTGTCTTTAGACTGCCATGGTGTGGGGGCGTGTCTTTAGACTGCCGGGGGTGTGGGGGCGTGTCTTTAGACTGCCGGGGGTGTGGGGGCGTGTCTTTAGACTGTCTTAAAATAGTCCATAAAAGTAGCAGGCATACTTTTATAAAAACTACATCATGAAGTGTTTTCTTCATCTTACACCACAGCAATTTTCTGACCATTACAGTTTTGTTTTCATTTAAGAAGAATGATGTCATACTTTTCATTCATTTATGGTTAAATTTCGAGTGGTGCAACGTCCGAGAAACAAGTTAGTTCCTGTTCTCACTTATGTTATAGCCGCTATAAAGTCATTTGCTCACTCTCTCTAGGAGTTATAATAAAGATACAGTAAAAACCCATAGCTCGTCCTATTACGCTGACACCGGAGACTCCTTCCATAAACGTTCCATATACATTTCCTTCTCCAGCACCTTCTGAGCAAGGCTCTTATCCCTCAACTGCTCAGTATCACGTATCAAGTCCCACTGGATACAAGCTTCAGCCAAATGAAATGGAGCGAAATGTAAACGATTAACTACATATATCAGTGTCTGTTTAATATCCGTCTACAATTAATATCAAGATATTTTTAGATCCTTAAAATTGGTATCGGGGACAATTTCCATATCATTCAGTTCTATATAACATACAATTTGGGAGGATTGTTATTTAGGATACGATACGATTTAGAAACGGGACTTGTACTTTTAATCGTTCAGTGCCCTGTGTCATAGAATGATATTTATTGATATAAAATAAACAAAAGTACTTCCATTTGATTAAAGACGCCACGTCTTCAAACAAGAGTACAGTCAGCCCACTGATAAGCCTAGCTTGTTTCTATGGTAACGGATTCAGTGCAGCTCGAAGTCTCCTGAGAGGCGAGTTGATACAAAATACGGCTTCGATCAGTGCTGCTAATTCGATGAGCTGTTGGTAAACGGTAAGTGGAACTGATGAGCCTCGGGTTACAGAGACGTTCCATCATCAGTCACGTCCGTCGTCCGTCTCAGACGGATCGTGTCCCAACGCCAGCGCTAACGAATACACGTCCCTGTCTCAAACAGATGGCATGTAGTTATGTCTATTCTGTGTCTCGATGCAAAAATAAACGCTCTGTCCTGAGTGTTCTCTTTGGCGGGTGTCGTCGGTGTTCCCAGTGTTCATACCTGTGGAGATTGTTCTCCTTATTGGCCGCTCGAGTTTACATTTTTGAGTCGTTTTATTCAGATCAGTTAAATGATTCCTTCTGAATCACTTCATTTGTTCAATCCTTTTTTAGCTCATAAATTTACATGCGCGGGAGTAATAATACTGCGTGTCGTTACCTGGATGATCGACGCCTGTGTTTATGTTCTGTGAGAGTTCACGAGTCCCTCGTTTGACCGGAGCAGTTAAACTTCCCACTGTTCTTCAGAAAAATCCTCCAGGTCCTGCACATTCTTTACTTTTCCAGCATCTTCTGCATATATGAGTGCTTCCAACAGCGACTATATGATGTCGAGATCCATCTTTTCACACTGAGGATGACTGAGGGACTCGTGCACGACTATTACATATGGTGCAAACGTTCACTGATGCTCAAGAAAGCGTCAAGCGCCAAGGGGGTGTAAACTTTTTAACAAGATGATCGGTGTTTATTTTATTCGAGAAGCTTATTATTTTTCACTTCGTGAATGTTAAGATGTTTGCGTGTTTCTCAGAAGAGAAAATAGCAACAGTTTACACCGGCCGCGCTCTCACCCATTCCTACTCATCACTTCGCTTCGCTTCTCATTTGCATAAAGTTCAACTTTGCTCAGCCTCATCATTGCGTCTCTACCGGTTGCTCTTCTTCCTGTCGCTGTAGATCATCAGCTCTGTCTGTTTATCTGTACATAAGTGTACAAGATTGATTTATTTTTATTAGTTTTGGGCTCTTTCAGTTTTTCCTGCAACTATCATGCACTTGATGGCCAGCTAGTGTAAGCTTATGCTTGTAGGCTTGCATCACGGACTGCTCCTCGACAACATTCTGCCAAGTCACCGAGAATAAAAGCAGCTGCCAAATCAATAAACATAAAATAAAACTCTTTTCAGGAAGCTTGTTAACGAGATGTAATGACATAACCTGATTTGTGCTACTGGTGGGAAAGAAACCAGCGTTAAGTACAGTGCGCTGAAGACGCTTGAAAATGACGGCACCCTGAATCTTCCTGTTTCTCCCTGTGCTCCTCAGGGAATAAGCTGAATAAGGACCTCAAGCAGTACCTGAGCCAGAGGTTTCAGAAATCTTCAGAAGACTACAAGCTCCAGCAGACCATACGGGATAACCTGTACCGCCATGCTGTGCCTTGTGAGTTATCCTCCTCTTCTTCTTCTAATTCGTCTTCTTTCTTCTTCTTCTTCAGTCATCTTTCATCTTTTCTTCATCCTTCATGTATTTTAGTTTAAATAAGGAAATGTGGGTGTGTCTTTGTGTTTAAATAAGGAAATATGGGTGTGTCTGAGATCCTATATGGAAATACGGGCTTATTGAAGTCCATATGCAGAAATGTGGGTGTGTCTTTGTGTTTAAATAAGGAAATGTGGGTGTGTCTGAGATCGTATATGGAAATACGGGCTTATTGAAGTTCATATGCAGAAATGTGGGTGTGTCTTTGTGTTTAAATAAGGAAATGTGGGTGTGTCTGTGTTTAAATAAGGAAATATGGGTGTGTCTGAGATTGTACATGGAAATACGGACTTATTGAAGTTTATATGCAGAAATGTGGGTGTGTCTGAGATCGTATATGGAAATACGGGCTTATTGAAGTTTATATGCAGAAATGTGGGTGTGTCTTTGAGTTTGTAAAAGGAAATGTGGGTGTGTCTGTGTTTAAGTAAGGAAATATGGGTGTGTCTGAGATCGTATATGGAAATACGGGCTTATTGAAGTTCATATGCAGAAATGTGGGTGTGTCTGAGTTTGTAAAAGGAAATGTGGGTGTGTCTGTGTTAAATAAGGAAATATGGGTGTGTCTGAGATCGTATATGGAAATACAGATTTATTTAAGTTTATATGCAGAAATGTGGCAGTGTCTTTGTTTAAATAAGGAAATATGGGCATGTCTTAATTTATACTGTATGCAGAGATGTAGGCATGTCATTGAGTCGATATATGGAAATGTGGGTGTCTGAGTTCATGAAGTTCGAGTGTGTCTTTTGTGAGCTTATATGAAAATGAACGGGTGTGTCTTCTAGGCCGTAGATGGGAATGTTGTGTGCATGCATGAGGAGGACGAAGGAAATCGTTAAAACTTAAATATGCACATGTATTTTCATAACTTTAATTGAATATAAAAAATTCTCTCTCAAAACTAGGAGGTCCGTGTGCTACTCATATGTTGTAAGGGCGTGTCCGAGTTCATAAACTGATTCCGGGACACTCCCATCTCTTTTCCCCCAACAGTGTGCGGCACTATGAACAAAAGCACTCGCTCTTTCAGCTGATTGGATAATGCGAATGTGATTGATGGACAGGAGACAGCTGGGCAAGCTGGATGGGAGACAAGGGCTCATGGGTAATCAGAAAATCCAATCTGTCACTCCAAACCTTAAATCTGGGCCTTCAATGTTCAGGAATCCCGGCTGATTTCGAGTCAGCTATACAGGAGTGTTAACGAGGAAACACTGATTCTGAAGGATCAGGCCTCTAATATAAGAAATGAAAGATATTGGTCCTGTATCTGGCAATCTCGGACATCTGTGTGTGTGTGTGTTTGTTTGAGGGTCACTCATGGTGAAGTATGAGTGTGCGTTTGGGTGCAGCTGCCTCTTTGTTTCCTGATGGCCTGAGCCATGAGTCGCCTTGCCAGGTGGCCAGTGGCTGTGTGTGTGTGTGTGTGTGTGAGTGTGTGTGTGTGTGTGAGGAGGGGGACGGCAGCAGGCCAAGGGTGACGATTAGGATGTGTGACCCTGGAGCAGGTCAACTCTCACTGCTGTGTGAGAGCATTTTTATCTTCGATCTGTTCTAAACTTGAACATTTCCAGCAATTTTTGAGTAAGAAAAAGAAGAGAGTAAATATTCTGCCTCGGGTTCGATCACGGTCACATTCAGGCTTCAGAACAGATTCATGAAGTGGACCGGTGACATTCATACCCAAACAGAGAAATGGTGGCGATTTAAAAAAAAAAAAACACTGCGCTGTCCCTTTAAGAAAGAGCAGCTGTGTGTGAGAAACAAGATGGTTGCCATGAAAACATTCTATTTCTCACCTTCTCTTTTTACTCTTTTTCTCATATTTTTTAATCCTGTGTGTGTGTGTGCGCGCGCGTATGTTTTCTCCATTGGCTTGTGCTTAGCTGCTGTTTGCTGTCGTTCTTTCTTCCCCTTTTCTCTGGTGTGCCTTATGAGATATGAACAGGTGCTCGTCCACTCCGTAGGGTCCCTATGAGCACAAATGAGAGCAATGCCATGAAATTTATTTTGTCCACTAGTATACAGTATATAGTTCCTGTGTGTGTGTGTGTGTGTGTGTGTGTGTGTGTGTGTGTTGGGAGCAGCAGGTCTTCTCTTAGCTAGTTGGTCAATTTAGCATCACGACAGTAGTCTTCACCTCTGAAACCCTTCCTCTAGCCGTCTCCTCCCTCCTCCTCCTCTCGCTCTCTCTCGACTCTCAGCAGCAGTCGCATGTCTCGCCGCTCAGGTTGCCGCTGCTCCGTCTCCAGCATACCGGATTAATACTCCGTCTTTTGCAAAGAATCCATCTTTCTCTGCACAGAGGCAAGTTTCATTTTCCTGCTTCTAACACCCCCCCCCCCCCCCCCCCCCCCACCCTCAAATCTGATGGGGTGACTGGGCGGTGTGAGGTGGATGGGGGGTTGGGTTGATGAAGGGATAGACAGAGCGCTAGAGTCACATGAAAGGCTGAATGACAGATGGCTTCGTGTCGTTTCTTTTTTTTTTTGTTCTTTCTTTGCATCAATCCAATTTATCTTGTGGCTATTGTGTGCAATTCTATTAGGGCCCAGGCTTCGTTATTCCTGCATTAGTGTGTGTGTGTGGAAGCACGCGCGCATGTGTGTGTGTGATGGAATGGCGAAGGGGCAGGGTGTATGAGCCGTGATCAGCTCCAGATGTCACCTGAACAATAGTGCTCTGTGGCTGAGCAGCAAGAGCAAATCCAGCACTGCTGGTGGTGTGTGTGTGTGCGCGCACGCACTCACTCTGTTAGCTCTGTGCATTTCAATATCAACAAACCTACACACAGAGTGATGCTTAGAAACCATCAGTACTTGACATGTAGCTTTGTGTGATTCATTTCTCCGAATCATTTTTCAGCGACTCTTTTTCTTTTAAGTGACTCAGATGAATCACGAAAATGATTCAAATAATTGTTTTTTCCATTTTTTCCCCCCCTCCGTCCGTTTCATTGCGCTATGGAAATGTTTACACTAGCTTTCCATTCAGTCATGAAAAACACCTGGGGAGTGAGAAAATGGATGCTATAGTCTTCCTGTTTTACAAATATTACTGTGATACTGGAAAAATATAACGTCGAGCCACCGATATTGCACATTTTTAGCCTATTTTATCCTAATCAACGAACATCAAACACGCATTAAAGTATCTCGATCGTTTCTGTCAACCCTGACCTACCTATGTCTACCTACATCCATCCATCCATCTTCAACCGCTTACTCCTTTTCAGGGTCACGGGGAACCTGGAGTCTATCCCAGGAGGCATCGGGCACAAGGCGGGGTACACCCTGGACAGAGTGCCAGTCCATCGCAGGGCACAATCACATACACACTCACACACACATTCATACACTACGGACACTTTAGACACGCCAATCTTATTTATTTATTTATTTATTTATTTATTTTAAACCTAGTTCTACTGAGGAGACGCTAATACTCAAAACAGTGCTAGCATAAACTCTGTTAAGGTTTAACCAAAAGATTTTCACACAGTCATACTGAAGGTAACGCTAAAGTCGTCTCTTTGGTATTTTTTTATGTTTGTTTGTAATTGTTCTGAACTGTGACTTTAGCACACAGGCGAGCTATAGAGAGACAAATGTAAGTATATGTTAGCATTAAAAAAAAACCCCAGAAACATGTCGCTTATAGATAAAATTAGTTTGAAATTGTAAACGACATTTTTCAGGGTGATTTCCAAAAATTTTGATTGAGTTAACCAGTGGCTAGTCTTTTCGTCAGGAATAGCCTAGCCTGTTAGCATTAGCATTAACATGCCATCTCTAGTAGCTGTGGTTCACACCAGAGCTAGAGGAGAGGGGTGGGGGGGTGTGGAGAAACCCACCCTGCTTGCTGGTTGTCTCTGATTAGCATGCTAATCAGCAGTCTTCTGCTAGTCGCTATTCATTTCCTGTTCGCAGGTTAGGTGTGTAACAACACGTTCCCGACAGGGAGTCGACTGCATCGACAGGCGGATAGTAGCGACACCTAGAATCTGTCCGGCATGGCTCTTTAACAGCATTTCAAACCAGTCAGAGCGTGTGATTTTTTTTTTTTCCCTGGTTCTGCTTAGCACACTCGTTCAAAGCAACATGCTTATTATAAACCATCCATTACGAGAAATACGTCATTTTATTTTCCACACAACGTGCTAAGCATAGTTTAATAATAATCATTTTATTGCGAGCATATAAGTATGGTGGATGCATGTTAGGGCCGTTAAAATTAATGCAATGGACAGAGCATACATCTGTTCAGAATTAGGTCTATATTTGGCTCCTTGTTGCACATCCAGAACCGCAGGAGAGGGGCATATTTTCTTTTGTATGTGATTGTGCCCTGTGATGGACTGGCACCCTGTCCAGGGTGTACCCTGCCTTGTGCCCGATGCTTCCTGGGATAGGCTTCAGGTTCCCCGTGACCCTGAAAAGGAGTAAGCGGTTGAAGATGGATGGATATGCATTCCCCTTCCCTCAATTTTATCTCCAATTTGGTCACCGTGACCTCTCCTATATCATAGGGCAGCGTAACACATTCGAAGGAAAGCGCGATCCACATACATAATCTCACAAGCGCGCACGATAGGCCAGTGTCGCTGCAATGACCGCCACACAGAGCGCATGACCAATTTTTCTCGCTTGGCATCGTCAGGGTTCGAGTTTGTGATCTCCCATAGATTTTCTGTTGCACCACTAGGGGAGCACAAACTATTTACACAATAATTTACATAATTATGTTGCGCACCGGCTCTGTGTTTTCTCTGTGCTCAGGTTGATGTTCATACGGGTCGAGTTACCCGGCTATCCAAAGATTTAGTTGCCTACCACTGAATATTCAGTAGTTGTTGGTTTTGTTTGTTAAATATCGACTCATTCCTACTAGTCAACTTAATTGTCTGGCCGCTTCACTTAAATGGGTTTTATCTTAAGCTCAATAACTTAAACAAGTATAAAATATAGTCATTTACATTTATTAGAGGCTTTTATCCAAAGCGACTTACAAATGAGAGCACATTCACACACCAATGGTAGCAGAGCTGCATGCAAGGTGCTAGCTTGCCATCAGGGCAACTTAGGGTTCAGTGTCTTGCCCAAGGACACTTCGGCATGGGATCACCCGGGCCGGGATTCGAACCACCAACCCTACGATTAGTGGATTAGTGGACAACCCGCTCTACCGACTGAGCCACAGCTGCCTCGTACATCTTAGTTCAATTGCTGTTAATATCAGAACTATACAACACGATTCTTCTCTAATATTCATCTCTAAAGGCAGCGTATCCGTTTCGGCTCGCTGTGGAAGGAAAGTTCGGGATTACTAAATTAATCCGATAAATAAACACAGCGGTGCTTAATGATCTAATTTTCCTAATATTTGAACATCTGCCAGCTTCAAGGGGTTTCGGCTGCAGGAAATGTTCAACCCAAGTAACATTGGGATGATTTTACATTTTACTCCTTGTAGTGCTTCAACATTTTGGATCCATCAGTCTTTCTCTCACACACACACACACACACACACACACACACACACACACTCTAAATCCCACTCCCAATTTAATTTGCAAGTGAAAAGCAGCCAGAATAACTTCTTCAGCCTGAGAGTTCGCATCTCTTTGGCACAAGAGCGTTCGAGAACAAAAGAAGAAGAATGTGTCTGTTCATCTCGTCGCCTTGCGCCGGAGAGGTCATCGGTCAGAACCAGACGAGAGGGGGTTTGCACTGTGTCCGAATTTGCATCGTTTAAAAAAAAACAACAACTAAAAAAACACTAGATTGAGGAACTGGTCTTGGATCAGTGCCTAAACTCCAAAATTCACACCTACACATAGTCACGGTTATTTATCTTCCCTGAGTGTGACCTGCATTCACACTGCTACACCGTCCGACACAATGCAGACACATCTGCACCTCAGGACGCTTTAGAAGACGATCAGTAACCGAGACGTTAAAAAAAAAAAAAGCATCCTGACTAGAGTGTTGCGAACATTAGCAATGCTAAGTGGCGTTTGATTTCAGTAAGAGTTTATTTATGGTTCACCTTCTTTATTTCTTTCTGTCCTATGAATAATTAATGTTCTTCCTTTTGTCATGCCACGGCTCTGACGAGTTCTCGATTCTAATTGGTCAGAATACTAGAACAGAGAACATGTCGAGTATGTGGTCATGTCGTCGCGACCATGATCATAATATCGCGTGCAGGTCAAAAGTTGAACATTTTATATAAAGTCTCGAGGTGAGCCCCAGGTTCGGAACAGGCTCTGTGCAGTGATAACCGATGAATCATAATTCAGACCCTAAAAATAGCAGGCCAGGCAGATGCCGGGGGATACACCGCGCTCGAGTAGCTACCTGCGGCCTAGTTTCTCCAGGGTGCAGCTCGGGTTGTGTGTTTTGAAGACAGACCGAGGAAGTGAACCGTGCCTGTCTCGGTAGTCAGTACTAAGCACCAGTATTCCATCCATCCACCCATCTTCTATACCGCTTACTCCTTTATCAGGGTCACGGGGGAACCTGGAGCCTATCCCAGGGAGCATCGGGCACAAGGCGGGGTACACCCTGGACAGGGTGCCAGTCCATCGCAGGTCGCGCACACACACACACACACACACACACTTTAGCACCAGTAGTATTTAGACAAATTAAATCAATCGATTTCTCAGTAGAATTTAAAGCACACGCTGTATTATTGATGTGTGTAATGTATCTGTTAAAAGGCAGATTACAGATGGGAATTGTGTGTGTATATATATATATATATATATATATATATATACACACACACCTTTTATCGGTCCCATATACATTACAGCACAGTGAAATTCTTTTCTTCGCATATCCCAGCTTGTTAGGGAGTTGGGGTCAGAGTCACCCGTGATACAGCGCCTCTGGAGCAGGGAGGGTTAAGGGCCTTGCTCAATGGCCCAATAGTGGCACCTTGACGGTGCTCGGGCTTGAAACCCCGACCTTCTGATCAGTAAGCCGACGCCTTTAACCGTTGAGCGACCGCTGCCATAATTGCCAGTACTAAGATGGTTCTTTAACAATCTTGCAAACCCTCTAGTGGAGCCCATTATCGACAGAATTATCAAGGATATGGGCTACACAGCAGCAAGTCTGAATCCCAGGGTGATAAGTACGGAATAAAGCACTGAAGGATATGCTGTTATAGGAAATTGTTAAGAATAATGACAATACTGTGATTATTATTACTGTGTTAATAATAATGACACTACTGTGATGTCCTGGAGTGCTTTATTCCTCTTGTACCACAGGCAATAAGACATGTTCCTGAGGCGGGGGGGGCAATAACTGAAGACTTTCCAGTGTCTTACCAAAGGTTGCAAATCCCTGACACTGGAGACTCCTTCCATAAATGCTACATAAACATCTCCTATCAAGGGTTCTATGTTTTCTTTGCCTGATTTTATTAGACATCCGCTACATGGGTTTCTGTCTGAGTTGTTACCATAGAAACGATAGGTATTGCATTCATCTAAACTACTGTGAGAACTGCTGCTGTAGGAAATGAAACAGGTTCTGAGCTGTCAGGGTTGAGAATTCAGCTGTGCTGTGGTCTAGAATAATGATAATGGGTTTGTAATGTAATTATAAGTTAACAGGTTTGAATTGATGGAATGTTATGAGTAGGACACGCCTCTGGGCCATGCTCCACTGCCCTGGTCTGGCTAGCTTAAAGGAAAACAAAGGAAGGGTTTTGTATGCGCAGCACGCCTTTAGTCTTCTCCGTCTCCTTGAAATGTTTGTTATGGTCCACCGTTTTCCCTCTCCGACTGCCTGTTCGGTTGGTCACATGCCTCGTGTGTGTGAGACAGAGATTTATGAGAATGTCTTGCTTGCAGAGGGAGCATGTGTGTCTGAGAGAGAGAGAGAGAGAGAGAGAGAGAGAGGTGGGGGACGAGAGCGGGAGAGAAATGGGCGGGCGAATGTGGGTGAGCGAGCTTCTCTCTGTCAGACGGTGTTTGCTGTGCGAGTCTCTCACATTGGCTAAGCTTCGGCGCTGGACTGGCCGACTGGCTCGGAGGAGAGGGAGAGCGAAAGCGAGAGAGGAAAGAAAGGGAGGAGGAGGGACGGACTGGGCAGTGCTAGCTGCGATCGGTACACCCGATGCTCTCGAGAGAAGGACATAATTGCTGGATTTGATCCATTTCTTCCTTTAGATTCTCTCCAGCGTTTGGATATCTGAGGGGTTTTTTTAAGGTATTTGCGCAGACTTGATTTCCTTCCTATTTGGTGGTGATGATGGTTTGGCTTCCGGGGTCTGATGGGTGGGGGTGGGGAGTCGGGAATAATAAAGAGCGTAATAGAGATTGACTGAAGGATGAAGGAAGGAAGGGGTGTGTAAGAAGCTGAAAGCAATGTCGTGGTGGATGCAAACGGACACGAGACGTGAGGTGTGCAAGTCAGACTGTGTCTTTGGTGTACAACCCAGCCATGGAGCCATGGAGTGAGGACTCATTGTTGTGTGTGTGTTTAGATCGAGCTGCCGTTGCTCCGAGTTAAACCGTGATCACTGA
Organism: Noturus placidus; assembly: GCA_022414735.1. Taxonomy (NCBI): domain Eukaryota; kingdom Metazoa; phylum Chordata; class Actinopteri; order Siluriformes; family Ictaluridae; genus Noturus; species Noturus placidus. The sequence continues at coordinate 17,662 of JAFFST010047633.1, forward strand.
CATATTGGAGGCCATTATGTCTGTGTTGCCGCTGGGTGGCAAGCGATCAGGATGGATTCAAGGATGTCGGCATCTTTCAACCCCTCCTCAATCCCTCTACACTGCCTCTCTGCAGCCGGCTTGCACTCAATCTTTCCTTCTTTCACCGTTTAGTATTTATTTTTTCTCTCCCCTGCCTTTACAGAATGTGCATTCACTGGGATAAAGAGCTGCATCTTTGTGTCTGTACTGCATTTCAGCCAGCTTTCTGGTTAATTGAGTTTTCTGTAGCCTACAGGTCTGTGCTTAATGTCTTCTCTCTCTCTCTCTCTCTCTCTCTCTCTCTCTCTTCCCTCCACACGTCTGAAACTATTCAAATGTATTGTATTTGCATTCAAATCTTAGTTGAGCAGAAGAAAGTTCCAGTGCTCGCCCTAACGTTGATGTACAGTGTTTTTAAATGGAACACGTTGTGAGTATGTGGGTTCTAATAGGTCTAGTTCTAAGTTCTAATCATACCACCGTACAAGGCTCTGTATGCTTGAGCAGGCTGATATGGAGTTGGTTACGGTTGGATTTGGATGCGTGCGTGTAGGAATTGGGTGGTTTTTTTTTGGGAAGGAAATACTGGAACGATGGCTGGCTGTTTGTGGATTAACCCTTTGCTAGGACAGATGGCTGCATCTCTTGCTGAGCCAGAAGGCCTGTCTGTCACAGTCAATATGGGCTCCCATCCCAAAGCCTCTTCATCCCACAGCCTTTCCTTTTCCAAACACAAGAATCATTGTGAGCCAAATCCCTCTCTCATTCTGGTCCCATCTCTGTAGTTTCTGTTTTGATGTGCATAGTTGGGATTTTCACAAGTTCTTAATGTCTGGGTTGTTTTAAAAGGTCAGAAATGTGTTGTAAACACTAATAGATGCCCAAGACTGTGGTGGTGGTGCAAGTATGTGTTTTTTTTTCATGATCCAGTTCATCCTTTGAGGTGCCGGGTACCACGTCCAAACCTAGAGTCAGTCTACCCTGATTGACCCTAGCAATGGATGTTTCTGATGTTGGTGTGAGTCAGTTCTGCAAAGACTCAGGTGTCTCTAGGCTTCTGACTCAGGAGTGGCTGTGAGCTCATGGAGTCAATTGATGACTTCTCTGTTATACTGATGTTGGTATTACTTAGTATGGACTTGTCCTTCACTGCAATGTCATGCTTTTCGATACTTGTTTTGTTTTCTTTTCAACTGTAAAGAACATTTTGAGAACCATACTCAAGATCGAGCGAAAGGGTGGAGAACCACAAGGACCATGGGGTGTGTAGGAGACTGTAGAGATCAGAAGGAATATGAGGAGCCGTAGGGAGCTCTACAGAAGATGGGTTACACTAGGAAATATTGGAGAACATGGGAATGCGTAACGAGGCAGAGTGTCGGAAATCTTAGGGATCTTGTTGAAATGTAGGAGAGCAGATTGATTTACACGGCGTGTGTAGAGTTATAGAGAACATGGGAGGTAAGCATAAGGTAGATGGGGAAGGCTAGGGAGACATTGGAAGATTCGGAACAATTTGGAGCTCTTAAGGTAACTCTATAGAGGCATAGGTGAAAAATCATAGGGAAATTCTAGGAAGCTTTGGAGAACTTGGACGGGTACAGGACAGTAGGTGATATGGGGAAGTCTTATCAAACTTTAGAAATATGTGGATGGGTCGAGAAAGGCAGGGGAATTTGGGGAAGTCTATTAAACCTTGGAAACATTTGGATTTGTTGAGATACGATACGGGGATATGGGAACGGCTAGGGAATGTTTGGGAAAATTGGGATGTGATGAAACGTACAGTGGTGTGAAAGTGTTTGCACCCTTCCTCATTTCCTGTTCCTTTGCATGTTTGTCACACTTAAGTGTTTCGGAACATCAAACCAATTTAAACAATAGTCAAGGACAACACAAGTAAACAC